>CM035820.1:26725157-27035157 GCA_020458035.1 Magallana ariakensis
AGTATGAATACATAGCTTTGGATGTCAATACACAAATACGGGGAAACACGCTATTATTGTAACTTCTTTTACAAAATTAAACGGAAAAGAACAGAATCCATCATTTTAAAGATAAAATCGTAGGTCTTATCGAAAAATGAGTTAAAAAATTTTGCGGCACTCGGGGCTTGAACCCGGGTCGTCTGGGCACTGTCCACGACCATAACGACTGAGCTACTCGGACTCTCGCTTCAGGACTTTGACGCTTAATATCTCGAGACTGCATTGATCGATTTTAAAACAAATTACATATTCTGAATCAGTAAAAAGGTCACTAAAGAGTGTAAAAATTTCAAAGAAAAATATTAAAAAATAAAAAAGTTGAAAAATTCAATTTTTCAAATTTCCTTCCGGTGACGACCGCAAGTAACGGCTGACATTCTCTTGACCGAGGTGCACCAGAAAAAAGGTAGATCTATCATATCTAAAAATTTGAGCCCTATATCTTAGCTCGTTTTTGAGAAACCTGACAGACAAAATTGACTTTTTAAAATCGTAAACGGACGATAACTTCCGACCGGAAGTGTATTTTCAAAAATGGATAAAAAACAACCAACTTCAGATAAAATCGCGTTAATCTTGAAAATTTGAAGGAAATCGATCGAGCCATCTCCGAGAAATCGTCTGCACAAAATCGGTAAGAAAAAAAAAGAATAATAATAATAATAATAACAATAAGAAAAGTGAAAAAGAAACAATAGAATAATAGAAGGGTCTTCCGCTGAAGACGGAAGACCCTAATAATAACAATAAGAAAAGTGAAAAAGAAACAATAGAATAATAGAAGGGTCTTCCGCTGAAGACGGAAGACCCTAATAATAATAACAATAAGAAAAGTGAAAAAGAAACAATAGAATAATAGAAGGGTCTTCCGCTGAAGACGGAAGACCCTAATAAATAAGGTCTGTTTTTGTCTTAATCTAAATGGAATAGTGTTTTTCAACGTGTACTTCATTCCAACAACCCCTTTGTGAATAATATTTTGATTAGAAAATCAAAAAAAAAAAAAAAAAAAAAAATGGATAGAAAGAAAAGGAGAGAAAGAACAAATCTTGTGGCTCCGGCGAGATTAGAACACCCAACTTATGCAAGTGTCATAACAGAATTTCAGCGAAGGTTCACGTCAAAACATGGCTGACGCAAAATAATTCCCGAATTTCTCTTTGAATTTGGGGCGTTTCCGCCCGGGACAGGAGCTGATTTTTTGTATGAGATGAAAAACAACGTGTAAGATGTCTGAGTATTCAGGTTTTGTAACAATGCGAGGTCATTTGAAATATTGATGCGTGTTTGTTTGTAGAGGGGGGTGAAAAGGCCATAGCTTGATTTTCGTCGTAAATAAATCGAAAGTAGAATTTTGAGGTGTGGATCTCGGATTCGGTTAACGACAAATAGGGGAATCCTAAAACAATGACGGATGCATTTTTACACATGTATTTCAGCGTTGAGAATTTTTTTCGTGTCGTTTACTATTATGTTTGACTGTTTTATTACGCCAGGATTGGTAAAATCTTGATAAATGTAGAAATAACGAAATCAGTAACATGTAGATTTATTCGGTAAAAAATCGATAACGGTAATTTTCACAGTTCTAACATTCATAAGTAGTTCACACGCTATCGTAGATACAGACTAAACGGAAAACAAGAAATATACATGCACCAGAAATATTACACGGCTGCTTACATCACGTGTACTGTGTAAATTTTAATTCCCCGTACAGGCAATGCCTGCCGTTTGATCTCAGAAATTTCTTCTAAATTGTTCAATCCGCTGCATATTTGGCAGACAATAAGAATGGGGTCCGAGGTACATTTACACGAAATTTCATTAGGATTGAGTGAAGGGCTCGGGAGTTAGAATTTTTTTCTACAGTACATGTGAAGCACGCTAATCGAAACTCAAATGCCTAAAAATTCATAACTCTGTTAAAATAAAACGAACTGGTCTGGCCATTAGTACAGTAATCTAGAATGGTAATAGGCTGAAAGTAAAGGTCCAATATCAAAGATCAAGTAAAATCAGGCCTGAAAAACTAAATGATTTTGTGAATCGGAAGAGGGGGGGGGGGGTCGGTTCGTGTACTGTGTAAATTTTAATTCCACGTACAGGCAATACTCGCCGTTTGATCTCAGGAATTTCTTCTAAATTGCTTAATCCGGTGCATATTTGGCAGACAATAAGAATTGGGTCCGAGGTATATTTACACGAATTTTCATAAGGATTGAGTGAAGGGCTCGGGAGTTAGAATTTTTTTCTACAGTACATGTCAAGCACGCCAGTTGAAACGGAAATGCCCAAAAATTCATAACTCTGTTAAAAATGAACGAATTGGTCTGGTCATTAGTACAGTAATCTAGAATGGTACTAGGTTGAAAGTAAAGGTCAAAAATCAAAGATCAAGAAAAAGCAGACCAGAAAAAACTAAGTGATTTTATGAATTGGGTGGGGGTGGGGGGGGGGGGAGAGTAGTCGGTGACTTTCTATATTAAACGTAGAATATTAAATTCTAAATATTACATATTACACAACTACTAAATGAAATACACATGTTAGAACAATGTATAAGCGTTGTATTAAAGATGCAGCTATTTTTTTTTTCTCAACATTTTAACTTTATTTCAGTATGAATACATAGCGTTAGATCTCAATACACAAATACGGGGAAAAACGCTATTATTGTAACTTCTTTTACAAAATTAAATCGGAAAAGAACAGAATCCATCATTTTAAAGATAAAATCGTAGGTCTTATCGAAAAATGAGTTTAAAAAACTTGCGGCACTCGGGGCTTGAACCCGGGTCGCCTGGGCACTGTCCACGACCATATCGACTGAGCTACTCGGACTCTCGCTTCAGGACTTTGACGCTTAATATCTCGAGACTGCGTTGATCGAGTTTAAAACAAATTACATATTCTGGATCAGTAAAAGGGTCACTATAGAGTGTAAAAATTTCAAATAAAAATCTGAAAAAATAAAAAAGTTGAAAAATTCAATTTTTCAAATTTCCTTCCGGTGACGACCGCAAGTAACGGCTGACATTCTCTTGACCGAGGTGCACCAGAAAAACGGTAGATCTATCATATCTGAAAATGTCAGCCCTATATCTTAGCTCGTTTTTGAGAAACCTGACAGACAAAATTGACTTTTTAAAATCGTAAACGGACGATAACTTCCGACCGGAAGTGTATTTTCAAAAATGGATAAAAAACAATCAACTTCAGATAAGATCGCGTTAATCTTGGAAATTTGAAGGAAATCGATCGAGCCATCTCCGAGAAATCGTCTGCACAAAATCGGTAAGAAAAAAAAAGAATAATAATAATAATAATAACAATAAGAAAAGTGAAAAAGAAACAATAGAATAATAGAAGGGTCTTCCGCTGAAGACGGAAGACCCTAATAATAACTAGATCGTTCTCGTTGCGAGCAACGAGTGGGTCTTCCGTCCGATTTTTGAATAAATGAGATAAATCCCATCATTTTAAAGATAAAATCGTAAGTCTACGCAAAAAAAAAACGAAAAAAAAATTTTGCGGCACTCGGGGCTTGAACCCGGGTCGCCTGGGCACTGTCCACGACCATAACGACTGAGCTACTCGAGCTCTCGCTTCAGGACTTTGACGCTTAATATCTCGAGAATGCGTCGATCGATTTTAAAACAAATTACATATTCTGAATCAGAAAAAGGGTCACTATTAACTATAAAAAATTTAAAGAAAAATATTAAAAGATAAAAAAGTTGAAAAATTAAAATTTTTCAAATTTGCTTCCGGTGACGACAGGAAGTGACGGCTGGCATTCTCTTGACCGAGGTGCACCAGAAAATAGGTAGATCTATCATCTCTGAAAATTTCAGCCCCTTATCTTTACTCGTTTTTGAGAAACCTGACAGACAAAATTGACTTTTTAAAATCGTAAACGGACGATAACTTCCGACCGGAAGTGTATTTTCAAAAATGTTTAGAAAGCGATCAACTTCAGATAAAACTGCGTTGATCCTGAAAATTTGAATGAAATCGGTAGAGCCATCTCCGAGAAATCGTCTGCACAAAATCGGTAAGAAAAAAAAAGAATAATAATAATAATAATAATAATAACAATAAGAAAAGTGAAAAAGAAACAATAGAATAATAGAAGGGTCTTCCGTTGAAGACGGAAGACCCTAACTAGATCGTTCTCGTTGCGAGCAACGAGTGGGTCTTCCGTCCGATTTTTGAATAAATGAGATAAAACTCATCGTTTTAAAGATAAAATTTTGAGTCTACGCCAAAAAAACGAAAAAAAAATTTTCGGAACTCGGGGCTTGAACCCGGGTCGCCTGGGCACTGTCCACGACCATAACGACTGAGCTACTCGGGTTCTCGCTTCAGGACTTTGACCCTTAATATCTCGAGAATGCGTTGATCGATTTTAAAACAAATTACATATTCTGAATCAGTAAAAGGGTCACTATCAACCCTACAGAAATTTTTTTTAAAACAAAAAAGTTCAAAAATTCGATTTTTGAAATTTCCTTCCGGTGACGACCGGAAGTGACGGCGGACATTCTCTTGACCGAGGTACATTAGAAAAAAGATAGATCTATCATCTCTGAAAATTTCAGCTCTAAATCTTTACTCGTTTTTGAGAAACGTTGCAGACAAAATCGACTTTTAAAAATTGTTTAGCGACAATAACTTCCGACCGGAAGTGAATTTTAAAAAACTGTCGTAGCGGTATAAACTTCAGTTGACAAGGCATTATCCCTGAAAATTTGAACGAAATCGAACAAGCCATCTCCGAGAAATCGCCTGCACAAAATTTGTAAGACAAAAAAAGAATAATAATAATAATAATAATAAGAAAAGTGAAAAAGAAACAATAGAATAATAGAAGGGTCTTCCGCTGAAGACGGAAGACCCTAACAATAAGAAAAGTGAAAAAGAAACAATAGAATAATAGAAGGGTCTTCCGCTGAAGACGGAAGACCCTAATAATAAGAAAAGTGAAAAAGAAACAATAGAATAATAGTAGGGTCTTCCGCTGAAGACGGAAGACCCTAATAATAATAATAATAACTAGATCGTTCTCGTTGCGAGCAACGAGTGGGTCTTCCATCCGATTTTTGAATAAATAAGATAAAACTCATCGTTTTAAAGATAAAATTGTGAGTTTGCGCAAAAAAAACGAAAAAAAAATTTTCGGCACTCTGGGCTTGAACCCGGGTCGCCTGGGCACTGTCCGCGACCATAACGACTGAGCTACTCGGGCTCTCGCTTCAGGACTTTGATGCTTAATAACTCGAGAATGCGTTGATCGATTTTAAAACAAATTACATATTCTGAATCAGTAAAAGGGTCGCTATCAACATTATAGAAAATTATTTTAAAACAATAAACTTGAAAAATTCGATTTTTGAAATTTCCTTCCGGTGACGACCGGAAGTGACGGAAGACATTCTCTTGACCGAGGTACACTAGACAAAAGATAGATCTATCAGTTTTGAAAATTTCAGCTCTAAATCTTTACTCGTTTTTGAGAAACGTTGCAGACAAAATTGACTTTTAAAAATCGTTTGACGACAATAACTTCCGACCGGAAGTGAATTTTGAAAAACTGTCGCAGCGGTATAAACTTCAGTTCACAAGGCATTATCCCTGAAAATTTGAACGAAATCGAACAAGCCATCTCCGAGAAATCGCCTGCACAAAATTTGTAAGACAAAAAAAGAATAATAATAATAACTAGATCGTTCTCGTTGCGAGCAACGAGTGGGTCTTCCGTCCGATTTTTGAATAAATGAGATAAAACTCATCGTTTTAAAGATAAAATTGTGAGTCTACGCTAAAAAAACGAAAAAAAAATTTTTCGGCACTCGGGGCTTGAACCCGGGTCGCCTGGGCACTGTCCACGACCATAACGACTGAGCTACTCGGGCTCTCGCTTCAGGACTTTGACGCTTAATATCTCGAGAATGCGTTAACCGATTTTGAAACAAATTACATATTCGGAATCAGTAAACGGGTCACTATCAAACCTATAGAAAATTATTTTAAAATAAAAAAGTTGAAAAATTCGATTTTTGAAATTTACTTCCGGTGCAGACCGGAAGTGACGGCGGACATTCTCTTGACCGAGGTACATCAGGAAAACGGTAGATCTATCATCTCTATAAATTTCAGGCCTTTATCTTTACTCCTTTTCGAGAAACGTCGCAGACAAAATTCACTTTTAAAAATCGTTTAACGACGATTACTTCCGACCGGAAGTAAATTTTCAAAAACTGTCGCGGCGGTATAAACTTCAGATAATGAGGCATTATTCCTGAAAATTTGAAGAAAATCGGGCAAGCCATCTCTGAGAAATCGCCTGCACAAAATTTGTAAGAAAAAAAAAAAGAATAATAATAATAACTAGATCGTTCTCGTTGCGAGCAACGAGTGGGTCTTCCGTCCGATTTTTGAATAAATGAGATAAAACTCATCGTTTTAAAGATGAAATTGTGAGTCTACGCAAAAAAAACGAAAAAAAAATTTTCGGCACTCGGGGCTTGAACCCGGGTCGCCTGGGCACTGTCCACGACCATAACGACTGAGCTACTCGGGCTCTCGCTTCAGGACTTTGACGCTTAATATCTCGAGAATGCGTTAATGGATTTTAAAACCAAATACATATTCTGAATCAGTAAAAGGGTCACTATCAACCCTGCAGAAAAATATTTTAAAACAAAAAAGTTGAAAAAATTGATTTTTGAAATTTCCTTCCGGTGACGACCGGAAGTGTCGGCGGACATTCTCTTGACCGAGGTACATTAGAAAAAAGAAAGATCTATCATATCTGAAAATTACAGCTCTAAATCTTTACTCGTTTTTGAGAAACGTCGCAGACAAAATCGACTTTTAAAAATCGTTAAACGACAATAACTTCCGACCGGAAGTGAATTTTGAAAAACTGTCGTAGCGGTATAAACTTCAGTTGACGAGGCATTATCCCTGAAAATTTGAACGAAATCGAACAAGCCATCTCCGAGAAATCGCCTGCACAAAATTTGTAAGACAAAAAAAGAATAATAATAATAATAACTAGATCGTTCTCGTTGCGAGCAACGAGTGGGTCTTCCGTCCGATTTTAGAATAAATTAGATAAAACTCATCATTTTAAAGATCAAATTGTAAGTATACGCAAAAAATACGAAAAAAATTTTCTCGGCACTCGGGGCTTGAACCCGGGTCGCCTGGGCACTGTCCACGACCATAACGACTGAGCTACTCGGGCTCTCGCTTCAGGACTTTGACGCTTTATATCTCGAGATTGCGTTGATTTATTTTAAAACAAATTACATATTCTAAATCAGTAGAAGAGTCACTATTAACTGTAAAAAATTCAAAGAAAAATATTAAAAAATAAAAAAGTCGAAAAATTATTTTTTTTAAATTTCCTTCCGGTGACGACCGGAAGTGACGGCTGACATTCTCTTGACCGAGGTGCACCAGAAAAACGGTATATCTATCATCTCTGAAAATTTCAGCCCTATATCTTTACTTGTTTTTGAGAAACCTGACAGACAAAATTGACTTTTAAAAAATCGTTTAACGACGATCACTTCCGACCGGAAGTGAATTTTGAAAAACTGTTACGGCGGTACAAACTTCATATGACGGGGCATCATCCCTGAAAATTTGACAAAAATCGATCGAGCCATCTCTGAGAAATCGCCTGCACAAAATCGGTAAGAAAAAAAAAAAAGAATAAGAATAACTAGATCGTTCTCGTTGCGAGCAACGAGTGGGTCTTCCGTCCGATTTTAGAATAAATTAGATAAAACTCATCATTTTAAAGATAAAATTGTAAGTATACGCAAAAAATACGAAAAAAAATTTTCTCGGCACCCGGGGCTTGAACCCGGGTCGCCTGGGCACTGTCCACGACCATAACGACTGAGCTACTCGGGCTCTCGCTTCAGGACTTTGACGCTTAATATCTTGAGAATGCGTTGATCGATTTTAAAACAAATTACATATTCTAAATTAAGAAGAGGGTCACTATCAACTGTAAAAAATTCAAAAAAAAATATTAAAAAATAAAAAAGTCTAAAAATTAATTTTTTTAAATTTCCTTCCGGTGACGATCGGAAGTGACGACTGACATTCTCTTGACCGAGGTGCATCAGAAAAAAGATAGATCTATCATCTCTGAAAATTTCAGTCCTATATCTTTACTCGTTTTTGAGAAACCTGACAGACAAAATTGACTTTTAAAAAATCGTTTAACGACGATCACTTCCGACCGGAAGTGAATTTTGAAAAACTGTTACGGCGGTACAAACTTCATATGACGGGGCATCATCCCTGATAATTTGACTAAAATCGGTCGAGCCATCTCTGAGAAATCGCCTGCACAAAATCGGTAAGAAAAAAAAAAAAGAATAAGAATAATAAGAAAAGTGAAAAAGAAACAATAGAATAATAGAAGGGTCTTCCGCTGAAGACGGAAGACCCTAAAAAGTGAAAAAGAAACAATAGAATAATAGAAGGGTCTTCCGCTGAAGACGGAAGACCCTAATAAATAAGGTCTGTTTTTGTCTTAATCTAAATGGAATAGTGTTTTTCAACGTGTACTTCATTCCAACAAACCCTTTGTGAATAATATTTTTTGTTAGAAAATCAAAAAAAAAAAAAAAAAAAAAAAAAATGGATAGAAAAAAAAGGAGAGAAAGAACAAATCTTGTGGCTCCGGTGAGATTAGAACACCCAACTTATGCAGGTGTCATAAGAGAATTTCATCGAAGGTTCACGTCAAAACATGGCTGACGCAAAATAATTCCCGAATTTCTCTTTGAATTTGGGGCGTTTCCGCCCGGGACAGGAGCTGATTTTTTGTATGAGATGAAAAACAACGTGTAAGATGTCTGACTATTCAGGTTTTGTAACAATGCGAGGTCATTTCAAATATTGATGCGTGTTTGTTTCTGGTGGGGGGTGAAAAGGCCAGAGCTTGATTTTCGTCGTAAATAAATCGAAAGTAGAATTTTGAGGTGTGGATCTCGGATTCGGTTAACGACAAATAGGGGAATGATAAAACAATGACTGATGCATTTTACACAAGTATTTCAGCGTTGAGAATTGTTTTCGTGTCGTGTACTATTATGTTTGACTGTTTTATTACGCCAGGATTGGTAAAATCTTGATACATGTAGAAATAACGAAATCAGTAACATGTAAATTTATTCGGTAAAAAATTCATAACGGTAATTTTCACAGTTCTAACATTCATAAGTAGTTCACACGCTATCGTACATACAGACTAAACGGAAAACAAGAAATATACATGCACCAGAAATATTACACGGCTGCTTACATCCCGTGTACTGTGTAAATTTTATTTCCCCGTACAGGCAATGCCTGCCGTTCTCAAAAATATCTTCTAAATTGTTCAATCCGCTGCATATTTGGCACACAATTAGAATAGAGTCCGAGGTACATTTACACGAAATTTCATTAGGATTGAGTGAAGGGATCGGGAGTAAGAATTTTTTTCTACAGTACATGTGAAGCACGCTAATCGAAACTCAAATGCCTAAAAATTCATAACTCTGTTAAAATAAAACGAACTGGTCTGGCCATTAGTACAGTAATCTAGAATGGTAATAGGCTGAAAGTAAAGGTCCAATATCAAAGATCAAGTAAAATCAGGCCTGAAAAACTAAATGATTTTGTGAATCGGAAGGGAGGGGGGGGGGGGGGTCGGTGCGTGTACTGTGTAAATTTTAATTTCACGTACAGGCAATACTCGCCGTTTGATCTCAGGAATTTCTTCTAAATTGCTTAATCCGGTGCATATTTGGCAGACAATAAGAATTGGGTCCGAGGTATATTTACCCGAATTTTCATTAGGATTGAGTGAAGGGCTCGGAAGTTAGAATTTTTTTCTACAGTACATGTCAAGCACGCCAGTTTAAACGGAAATGCCCCAAAACTCATAACTCTGTTAAAAATGAACGAATTGGTCTGGTCATTAGTACAGTAATCTAGAATGGTACTAGGTTGAAAGTAAAGGTCAAAGATCAAAGATCAAGAAAAAGCAGACAAGAAAAACTAAGTGATTTTATGAATTGGGGGAGGGGGAGGGGGGGGGAGAGAAGTCGGTGACTTCTATATTAAACGTAGAATATCAAATTCTAAATATTACATATTACACAACTACTAAATGAAATACACATGTTAGAACAATGTATAAGCGTTGTATTAAAGATGCAACTATTTATTTTTCTCAAAATTTTAACTTTATTTTAGTATGAATACATAGCTTTGGATCGCAATACACAAATACGGGGAAAAACGCTATTATTGTAACTTCTTTTACGAAATTTACAACGGCAAAGAACAGAATCCATCATTTTAAAGATAAAATCGTAGGTCTTATCGAAAAATGAGTTTAAAAAACTTGCGGCACTCTGGGCTTGAACCCGGGTCGCCTGGGCACTGCTCACGACCATATCGACTGAGCTACTCGGACTCTCGCTTCAGGACTTTGACCCTTAATATCTCGAGAATGCGTTGATCGATTTTAAAACAAATTACATATTCTGAATCAGAAAAAGGATCACTATCAACCCTACAGAAAAATATTTTAAAACAAAAAAGTTGAAAAATTCGATTTTTGAAATTTCCTTCCGGTGACGACCGGAAGTGACGGAGGACATTCTCTTGACCGAGGTGCACTAGAAAAACGGTAGATCTATCATCTTTGAAAATTTCAGCTCTAAATCTTTGCTCGTTTTTGAGAAACGTCGCAGACAAAATTGACATTTAAAAATCGTTTAACGACAATAACTTCCGACCGGAAGTAAAATTCTAAAAACTGTCGCAGCGGTATAAACTTCAGATGACGTGGCATTATCCCTGAAAATTTGAAGAAAATCGATCCAGCCATCTCCGAGAAATCGCCTGCACAAAATTTGTAAGACAAAAAAAGAATAATAACTAGATGCGATCTCGTTGCGAGCAACGAGTGGGTCTTCCGTCCGATTTTAGAATAAAAGAGATAAAACTCATCATTTTAAAGCTAAAATCGTAAGTCTACGCAAAAAATACGAAAAAAATTTTGCGGCACTTGGGGCTTGAACCCGGGTCGCCTGGGCAGTGTCCACGACCATAACGACTGAGCTACTCGGGCTCTCGCTTCAGGACTTTGACGCTTAATATCTCGAGAATGCGTTGATCGATTTTAAAACAAATTACATATTCTGAATCAGATAAAGGGTCACTATCAACTATAAAAAATTTAAAGAAAAATATTAAAAAATAAAAAAGTCAAAAAATTAAAATTTTTCAAATTTGCTTCCGGTGACGACCGGAAGTGACGGCTGGCATTCTCTTGACCGAGGTGCACCAGAAAATAGGTAGATCTATCATCTCTGAAAATTTCAGCCCCTTATCTTTACTCGTTTTTGAGAAACCTGACAGACAAAATTGACTTTTTAAAATCGTAAACGGACGATAACTTCCGACCGGAAGTGTATTTTCAAAAATGTTTAAAAAGCGATCAACTTCAGATAAAACTGCGTTGATCCTGAAAATTTGAATGAAATCGATCGTGCCATCTCCGAGAAATCGTCTGCACAAAATCGGTAAGAAAAAAAAAGAATAATAATAATAATAATAATAATAACAATAAGAAAAGTGAAAAAGAAACAATAGAATAATAGAAGGGTCTTCCGCTGAAGACGGAAGACCCTAATAATAAGAAAAGTGAAAAAGAAACAATAGAATAATAGAATGGTCTTCCGCTGAAGACGGAAGACCCTAATAAATAAGGTCTGTTTTTGTCTTAATCTAAATGGAATAGTGTTTTTCAACGTGTACTTCATTCCAACAAACCCTTTGTGAATAATATTTTTTGTTAGAAAATCAAAAAAAAAAAAAAAAAAAAAAAATGGATAGAAAAAAAAGGAGAGAAAGAACAAATCTTGTGGCTCCGGTGAGATTAGAACACCCAACTTATGCAGGTGTCATAAGAGAATTTCATCGAAGGTTCACGTCAAAACATGGCTGACGCAAAATAATTCCCGAATTTCTCTTTGAATTTGGGGCGTTTCCGCCCGGGACAGGAGCTGATTTTTTGTATGAGATGAAAAACAACGTGTAAGATGTCTGACTATTCAGGTTTTGTAACAATGCGAGGTCATTTCAAATATTGATGCGTGTTTGTTTCTGGTGGGGGGTGAAAAGGCCAGAGCTTGATTTTCGTCGTAAATAAATCGAAAGTAGAATTTTGAGGTGTGGATCTCGGATTCGGTTAACGACAAATAGGGGAATGATAAAACAATGACTGATGCATTTTACACAAGTATTTCAGCGTTGAGAATTGTTTTCGTGTCGTGTACTATTATGTTTGACTGTTTTATTACGCCAGGATTGGTAAAATCTTGATACATGTAGAAATAACGAAATCAGTAACATGTAAATTTATTCGGTAAAAAATTCATAACGGTAATTTTCACAGTTCTAACATTCATAAGTAGTTCACACGCTATCGTACATACAGACTAAACGGAAAACAAGAAATATACATGCACCAGAAATATTACACGGCTGCTTACATCCCGTGTACTGTGTAAATTTTATTTCCCCGTACAGGCAATGCCTGCCGTTCTCAAAAATATCTTCTAAATTGTTCAATCCGCTGCATATTTGGCACACAATTAGAATAGAGTCCGAGGTACATTTACACGAAATTTCATTAGGATTGAGTGAAGGGATCGGGAGTAAGAATTTTTTTCTACAGTACATGTGAAGCACGCTAATCGAAACTCAAATGCCTAAAAATTCATAACTCTGTTAAAATAAAACGAACTGGTCTGGCCATTAGTACAGTAATCTAGAATGGTAATAGGCTGAAAGTAAAGGTCCAATATCAAAGATCAAGTAAAATCAGGCCTGAAAAACTAAATGATTTTGTGAATCGGAAGGGAGGGGGGGGGGTCGGTGCGTGTACTGTGTAAATTTTAATTTCACGTACAGGCAATACTCGCCGTTTGATCTCAGGAATTTCTTCTAAATTGCTTAATCCGGTGCATATTTGGCAGACAATAAGAATTGGGTCCGAGGTATATTTACCCGAATTTTCATTAGGATTGAGTGAAGGGCTCGGAAGTTAGAATTTTTTTCTACAGTACATGTCAAGCACGCCAGTTTAAACGGAAATGCCCCAAAACTCATAACTCTGTTAAAAATGAACGAATTGGTCTGGTCATTAGTACAGTAATCTAGAATGGTACTAGGTTGAAAGTAAAGGTCAAAGATCAAAGATCAAGAAAAAGCAGACAAGAAAAACTAAGTGATTTTATGAATTGGGGGAGGGGGGGGGGGGGGGGGGGGGAGAGAAGTCGGTGACTTCTATATTAAACGTAGAATATCAAATTCTAAATATTACATATTACACAACTACTAAATGAAATACACATGTTAGAACAATGTATAAGCGTTGTATTAAAGATGCAACTATTTATTTTTCTCAAAATTTTAACTTTATTTTAGTATGAATACATAGCTTTGGATCGCAATACACAAATACGGGGAAAAACGCTATTATTGTAACTTCTTTTACGAAATTTACAACGGCAAAGAACAGAATCCATCATTTTAAAGATAAAATCGTAGGTCTTATCGAAAAATGAGTTTAAAAAACTTGCGGCACTCTGGGCTTGAACCCGGGTCGCCTGGGCACTGCTCACGACCATATCGACTGAGCTACTCGGACTCTCGCTTCAGGACTTTGACCCTTAATATCTCGAGAATGCGTTGATCGATTTTAAAACAAATTACATATTCTGAATCAGAAAAAGGATCACTATCAACCCTACAGAAAAATATTTTAAAACAAAAAAGTTGAAAAATTCGATTTTTGAAATTTCCTTCCGGTGACGACCGGAAGTGACGGAGGACATTCTCTTGACCGAGGTGCACTAGAAAAACGGTAGATCTATCATCTTTGAAAATTTCAGCTCTAAATCTTTGCTCGTTTTTGAGAAACGTCGCAGACAAAATTGACATTTAAAAATCGTTTAACGACAATAACTTCCGACCGGAAGTAAAATTCTAAAAACTGTCGCAGCGGTATAAACTTCAGATGACGTGGCATTATCCCTGAAAATTTGAAGAAAATCGATCCAGCCATCTCCGAGAAATCGCCTGCACAAAATTTGTAAGACAAAAAAAGAATAATAATAATAAGAAAAGTGAAAAAGAAACAATAGAATAATAGAATGGTCTTCCGCTGAAGACGGAAGACCCTAATAAATAAGGTCTGTTTTTGTCTTAATCTAAATGGAATAGTGTTTTTCAACGTGTACTTCATTCCAACAAACCCTTTGTGAATAATATTTTTTGTTAGAAAATCAAAAAAAAAAAAAAAAAAAAAAAATGGATAGAAAAAAAAGGAGAGAAAGAACAAATCTTGTGGCTCCGGTGAGATTAGAACACCCAACTTATGCAGGTGTCATAAGAGAATTTCATCGAAGGTTCACGTCAAAACATGGCTGACGCAAAATAATTCCCGAATTTCTCTTTGAATTTGGGGCGTTTCCGCCCGGGACAGGAGCTGATTTTTTGTATGAGATGAAAAACAACGTGTAAGATGTCTGACTATTCAGGTTTTGTAACAATGCGAGGTCATTTCAAATATTGATGCGTGTTTGTTTCTGGTGGGGGGTGAAAAGGCCAGAGCTTGATTTTCGTCGTAAATAAATCGAAAGTAGAATTTTGAGGTGTGGATCTCGGATTCGGTTAACGACAAATAGGGGAATGATAAAACAATGACTGATGCATTTTACACAAGTATTTCAGCGTTGAGAATTGTTTTCGTGTCGTGTACTATTATGTTTGACTGTTTTATTACGCCAGGATTGGTAAAATCTTGATACATGTAGAAATAACGAAATCAGTAACATGTAAATTTATTCGGTAAAAAATTCATAACGGTAATTTTCACAGTTCTAACATTCATAAGTAGTTCACACGCTATCGTACATACAGACTAAACGGAAAACAAGAAATATACATGCACCAGAAATATTACACGGCTGCTTACATCCCGTGTACTGTGTAAATTTTATTTCCCCGTACAGGCAATGCCTGCCGTTCTCAAAAATATCTTCTAAATTGTTCAATCCGCTGCATATTTGGCACACAATTAGAATAGAGTCCGAGGTACATTTACACGAAATTTCATTAGGATTGAGTGAAGGGATCGGGAGTAAGAATTTTTTTCTACAGTACATGTGAAGCACGCTAATCGAAACTCAAATGCCTAAAAATTCATAACTCTGTTAAAATAAAACGAACTGGTCTGGCCATTAGTACAGTAATCTAGAATGGTAATAGGCTGAAAGTAAAGGTCCAATATCAAAGA
Source organism: Magallana ariakensis (assembly GCA_020458035.1). NCBI lineage: Eukaryota > Metazoa > Mollusca > Bivalvia > Ostreida > Ostreidae > Magallana > Magallana ariakensis. The sequence continues at coordinate 26,740,591 of CM035820.1, forward strand.
TCAAGTAAAATCAGGCCTGAAAAACTAAATGATTTTGTGAATCGGAAGGGAGGGGGGGGGGGTCGGTGCGTGTACTGTGTAAATTTTAATTTCACGTACAGGCAATACTCGCCGTTTGATCTCAGGAATTTCTTCTAAATTGCTTAATCCGGTGCATATTTGGCAGACAATAAGAATTGGGTCCGAGGTATATTTACCCGAATTTTCATTAGGATTGAGTGAAGGGCTCGGAAGTTAGAATTTTTTTCTACAGTACATGTCAAGCACGCCAGTTTAAACGGAAATGCCCCAAAACTCATAACTCTGTTAAAAATGAACGAATTGGTCTGGTCATTAGTACAGTAATCTAGAATGGTACTAGGTTGAAAGTAAAGGTCAAAGATCAAAGATCAAGAAAAAGCAGACAAGAAAAACTAAGTGATTTTATGAATTGGGGGAGGGGGAGGGGGGGGGGGGGAGAGAAGTCGGTGACTTCTATATTAAACGTAGAATATCAAATTCTAAATATTACATATTACACAACTACTAAATGAAATACACATGTTAGAACAATGTATAAGCGTTGTATTAAAGATGCAACTATTTATTTTTCTCAAAATTTTAACTTTATTTTAGTATGAATACATAGCTTTGGATCGCAATACACAAATACGGGGAAAAACGCTATTATTGTAACTTCTTTTACGAAATTTACAACGGCAAAGAACAGAATCCATCATTTTAAAGATAAAATCGTAGGTCTTATCGAAAAATGAGTTTAAAAAACTTGCGGCACTCTGGGCTTGAACCCGGGTCGCCTGGGCACTGCTCACGACCATATCGACTGAGCTACTCGGACTCTCGCTTCAGGACTTTGACCCTTAATATCTCGAGAATGCGTTGATCGATTTTAAAACAAATTACATATTCTGAATCAGAAAAAGGATCACTATCAACCCTACAGAAAAATATTTTAAAACAAAAAAGTTGAAAAATTCGATTTTTGAAATTTCCTTCCGGTGACGACCGGAAGTGACGGAGGACATTCTCTTGACCGAGGTGCACTAGAAAAACGGTAGATCTATCATCTTTGAAAATTTCAGCTCTAAATCTTTGCTCGTTTTTGAGAAACGTCGCAGACAAAATTGACATTTAAAAATCGTTTAACGACAATAACTTCCGACCGGAAGTAAAATTCTAAAAACTGTCGCAGCGGTATAAACTTCAGATGACGTGGCATTATCCCTGAAAATTTGAAGAAAATCGATCCAGCCATCTCCGAGAAATCGCCTGCACAAAATTTGTAAGACAAAAAAGAATAATAATAATAAGAAAAGTGAAAAAGAAACAATAGAATAATAGAAGGGTCTTCCGCTGAAGACGGAAGACCCTAATAAGAAAAGTGAAAAAGAAACAATAGAATAATAGTAGGGTCTTCCGCTGAAGACGGAAGACCCTAATAATAAGAAAATTGAAAAAGAAACAATAGAATAATAGTAGGGTCTTCCGCTGAAGACGGAAGACCCTAATAATAATAATAAGAAAAGTGAAAAAGAAACAATAGAATAATAGAAGGGTCTTCCGCTGAAGACGGAAGACCCTAACTAGAGAAAAGGTCAATTTAGATTTCATGTTTTAAAATTAGTCTGAGGTCATTTTAACACGATTTAAATGAGTTTAAAATTTTTGAAAAATTTAAATTTCATCCAATCAATTCGGGAAGGATGTCATCAGACGCAGAATTGCAAGTGCAATTTAAATATTATGTTTTAGAATTTCCTATGTAAAAATTTGACCCCTTCTTTGTGGCCCCATCCTACCTTTGGGAATTAGATTTAAACAACCTTGAATCTACACTACCTGAGGACGCTTCTACACAAGTTTCTTTTTTTTTCGCCAAATGATTTTTGAGAAGAAGATTTTTGAAAAATACCAACAAATTTTCAATGATTTTTTATTATCTTATCTTATTTAAAGTGGGAATGGTCTATTATTTTAAGAAACTTGAATCCGTTTACCTAAGGATGTTTTGTACGAAATTTGTTTGAAATCGTCCCAGTGGTTCTGGGGAGGAAGTCGAAAATCTAAAACGTTTACGGACAGACAGAAGAGACAGACAGACGTACAGACGGACGCCGGACAATAAGTGATCTTTTAGCTCTGGTGAGCTAAAATCTGTCACGGCGGTATAAACTTCAAATGGCGAGGCATGATCTCTGAAAATTTGAAAGAAATCGAACGAGCCATAACTCCGAGAAATCGCCTCCACAAAAAGTGTTAAGCTCAAATGGCGAATAATTTATAATTCTGTTAAAATGAACGAATTGGTCTGATCTTTAGTACAGTGATCTAGCAGGCTACTTGGTTGAAATTCAAGGTCCAAGATCAAATACCAAAGGAAAGGAGTTTAGAAATCAATAGGGATATTGGGTTTTTCTTTTAAAACAGTAAGTAAATTGTATATGTACACGCTTTATCATTTGTTTAAATGACGCTGATCTTTACACCACTGACGCCCGATCAGGTAATTATTGACCGGATATTTGTAAATTTTTAACATATTTAACGATTATACTTTGTTAGTTCTATTATATATGTCCTTTTTAAATATAGATAGATTTATTTGGTATCATGTAATTATACATATAAACATACATATTGTACATAGTATGTTTCAATATCAATTGGTTATAATTTTATAAACAAATTCAATGGTGTTCAGTGGCGTCGGAAGCAAATTGAAAGTGGGGGGTGGGGGAGGGGGCTAGGCTAATCGTCAGAAATCTTGACAAGCAAGAAAAAAAATTAATAAAAAAATCTAATTCCCAAAATCATGAAAATCCTAATCCATGGGGGGGGGGGGGGGGGGGGTTCACCTATAACTAGAAAAAAAGTATCTTACTTGTCAATTTCATGAAATTCCTAATCCCGGGGGGGGGGGGGTGGCTATTATACTTTTGACTCCAATTTTTAAATACCACTTTTAATATTTCAATCGTTTTAAGATAGATTTAGGAAGAATTATGTTTGCTGCTGCTGGCCCCTCTCTGATGCTATGTGCCTAATGGTTAGGTCTAAAACATAAATATGATACCAGGATAACCCATAAAAGCTCAAAAGGTTATTTCCAATTGGGTCCTTTTAATAATATGTGAAACATTACTTATTTAGTTTAGTTTTAACTGTAACACAAAATGTATTTGTACATAATACAGACAATGTGCTAATTATACTATAAACAGCGATATCATAATAAACTAATCCTGGGTATATAAATATCATAACATTGATAAAATTAAATAGTGTCTAATAGATGTCTGTAGATAGGGCGAACGAACCCGATACCGTCTAATAGTACAACATATCATTGATTTGTTCTGAAATGCTTTTTTGTAAAATAAAACTTTTATCTTTTGTTTTAAAAACAACAGAAATCTAAACAGTAATCTGTGAAAATTTACACACTATGATCAAATTAACGTGGATTTATAGTACCGTCAATTCATCAGATACATTACATATACATGTATTCACAAAAGCATTTACTAGAATTTCACGTATTAACTTACAACCAATAATTCATTAAGATTACGCTATATCTTATAAAATCTGATTTTAAAACGATAAGGCCCTATATTAGAAATAAGCGAGAAGATTATATCTTTGGCGAGTATTTAGTTCAAGCATATATAGGCTATTATTCAAACAATCTATGTTCAGATTTGTTTTATCTTATATGTCAGTTTATGTCGGTTTTCACCGTTTTGTATATGGGAATTTTGAATACGTTAATTTCTCGTATACGAGTATACCTGTATACGAGTTGGTCTTTGTACGAGTTAACTTGACACCAATGACTGCGAACCAGTTTACTTAACACCAATGATTGCGAACCAGTTTACTAATTTGGACTGACGCCATATATCGAGGCTGTTACTGCGCAGTTAGATTATCCATCTGTATTAATTGTTTACAATACATTGCAAGAAGTTATTTGTTTGTAAAAGACACTGATTACCATATAATACTTGACAGTGAAAGCTTGATAAAGAGGAACCAGATACATTCTCTCTCTTATCGTAAGTATTCACAAATTTTTGTGCATTCGTTTGGGTTTGTGTTTTTTCGCGCCATACCGAGAGGAGAAGCCTACATATTCAGCGACGTTGATAGTCTAACACATTTGGAAACGGTCATTAAATATTAGAATCCGAAATATTTTACTGGTTTGTGTGTTATTGTTTCTTTTTCTTTAATATGTTTTACGGTGCTACCGTCGGGACGAGCGCAGCGTCTTGTGTCATTGTCAACTTTCTGATATTTTGACAATTATCAACTAACATCAAAGAATTTTAGAGAGAGAGAGAGAGAGAGAGACTATTTCTATGTTAAAAAAAATCTTATAAAATACATATCAAAGACTTTTTTCCCTTAAAAGCAATCTTTATTTTTGAAGAGAATTGATCAGTTTGTAAAATTTGATTTGTGTTTATTTGATCAAATGTTTAAACGATAAATATTATTTTTCTTTTGTATCATGTTGTTATCTGACTTTTTTCGTGGTTCGATAAATTTTAGGGTTTTAATTTTGTTTATTTTTGCATGCTAAATACATTACATACTTTGTATTCATGCCCCTGGACCCATTTCGTAGGTGTGTAGTTTCCCATTTTTCAATGAAGTAATTTTACAGTATCAAATTCTTGAGGAGTAGGGTGGGGCCACTTTAGGGATCTGATTTAAGAAAGGAAACATTTTAATTTACAAAAATTTAAATGTTTTAATATTTGGTTAAAAATCAGGTTTACTTAAATGCAAGTATTTTGTCAAATTGCTGATTCTTTTAAATTGATTAGACTTTGGCCCCTGCACGATTCTTGGGCCTCACAAGGGGTTCAGAGTTTAATGTAGCCAGTTTTATATCCCATATTTAAACAATTGTTTAGGATCTTGTTGTGAACTGGGATGCTCAATATGTGATAGGTCTATAAAATCATCTTGTTAGATAGGGGACTTGAAAATAAACAGAAGAATATCCAAGGGGAAATTGATTATTTATGCTATACAGGATCTAGTCAATGTACGTGTATTATTTAAACAATAAAATGGTTTCTTTGGCGATTCATGCAGGATATGAAGGTGGCGACATTGCAGAATACAAAATACATAACCCATGTTAGAGGGTTACATAAAGAGGATATCTATATTGTGTGATTTTAAATTTGCTTTATCTAACGAGTTGAAATGGTATATATATTTGCGAGGCTTGCCGAGCGAATATAATCATTTCAACGAGTTGGTTAAAACAAATATAAAATCACACAATATATAGATGTTCTATTTATCTCATACGATTTGATTTATATTATGAAGCTTTTGAGACAGTCCCTTATATGACCCAAAATTGATTTTTTCAAAGATTAAAAATGATGAATCAATGATGCAACATTGTGTTATGCTATTATTGTGACCTTGCGCAATACAATTTAGTATGTCAATTCAGAGATAAATCTGTTTTAATAAAAAGTTTTATAGCATTGAATGGTTTATTTTTAACGTTTCGATAACTGCCGACAGGTGAGCAGACAAATTGAATAACGCACATTAATTTGAGTCTGACATCATGGTTATTTTGGCGAGAATGTGATTTTCTTAGGTTGGTGAAGGTTTCGACCAATCAATAAATGGTGCATGTTATTTCATTTCTGTCAGTTACAGCTGCTGTAGATTTCGATTAATCGATAAACGGGGTGTTTAGATTTCAGTCTGGCTGTTTCTATAGAGATATGAGTTAACTGTAAGTTTCTGTAAGAAATAGAGGGAATCATACTCGGTAGATGTACATGTAAATATACTACATTGTCCAGATATTTGTATTAAGACTCCATTAAGCTGATATTATCACTGCCTATTGTTTCCCAGGAGAGGGAAGTGGCTCATGGGTCACTTGTTTATGAAAATTCTACTATTGTCTAGGCTATTGTCTTATGGGTATTAAAAAGAGAATTTTGATAATGGACGAATTGATCTGAAATTAGAATTTTCTGATACAGCAACCAGTGCTAGATAAATAGCATTGCTCGACGCCTGGGGCGAGTACCGTAAAGTCGCGTGTATAACACGCACTTTTTTCAGCCAAAATTTGATCAAAAGTGGGGGGTGCGTGTTGTACATAGGACCAAAATTTTACCCCATTTTTTCAAGCTGTGATTCTTGATACCATGGGAGTAGTGACTGCCGATATAGCGTATGCAAGTTGTATGAGTGTATACTGCTGATATAGCGTGGTATGCAAGTTGTATGAGTGTATACTATATTTACTGCGTCAGAAATACCTTATTCTTAGTTTTATTTCCATGTATTGAAATATTTATCCTTTCTCAACACTATTCCTTGCATCAAACAAGTTTTAAAATCGCCAGTGTATTCGCCATTACGTAAGCAGCCACCTGTTGACTCGGCGCGTGGTCAATGTTTGTTTAACAATTTCCGGTGTCAGAAGCATGCACCTGTCTCGTGTCGGACTTCACAGGGTGTTTTCAAGTCCATGAAGATTAGCAATAATTATTATTTTATTTAATTTGATTACTTTATTTCCAGTTATGCAGTTAAACGTTATTGCTTTACATAGACACTGCTAAAAATACATCGATCATTTGTACGACTTGATAATGACGATATACGACATATATATGTTTCTTCACAATGTTTATTTAACAACAATCAAACAGTTTAACTATAATTAATCAATTAAATCATTTCTCTTGATGTTGTTTTGGTTTATATCTGCAAACATTATTACTTTTAAGCACAAAGCTCGGTTGCCGTTCTTCTCTACATATGATGATTGATCTTCAACTTCTCCGAAGTTGTATAACTATAAGAAACTCTTACTGTATGAAGTGTCAAATGATAGGCCCCATTTGATCCCACTTTTGTAAATCATACCGTTTTTTATAGTAAAATTGTAAGAACTTTGACTCTAATATCGCTTGGGCCATGTTCCGACCACGAAATTACAGTAATTGCACTTGGGTTATAAAGTTATCATTAAACATCGATAGTTATTTGGAAAAATGGCGGCCGTCGATTTTCATCGTCTGAGCTGTGTTCCGATCACAAAATTACAGAAATTGCGTATGGATTTTAATATTATCATGAAACATCGATAGTTTTGGGGGAAATGGCGGCCGTTGATTTCGCCATTTTTTGGGTGCGTGTTATACATAGGACCTGCTGTTTTTTCGCCATTTTTTGGTCAACTTTGGGGGGTGCGTATTATACACGAGTGCGTATTATACACGATACTTTACGGTATTTTTATTGGTCGGACAACGAATTTGTTAAATAGTGTAGTCCTCAGATAAGTACTAATTTCATAGCCATTTTATCATTTGTATTTCCAATTCAATTATAATTTTGACGGAAGTAGAGTATCATGAAACGAAAGTAAACTCGCAAACGTTAAACTCGTAAAATAAAAAGAGGTCCTAATAATATAGTTAATTATATTTACCCCCTCTAAGGTTGTAATGAGAGTTGTTCTTGTTGTTTAGATGCTTTATTGGGTTGTTTATCTGAGTAGTGATGCAAGCTTAAAATTAAGATAGAGTGATAGACAAATGGAGAAATTCATCACTCAGTAATCGGTAGGTCAACTTCAAATGCGTCCATAGTAGCGTCTGTAGTACAAAAACGAAAGGCGGAGACAGATTTATAACAACAACAACATTCCATCCAAACATGCTTAAAACTATCAAACAAAACATCAGAAGGGCTACATTAAAGCACGAGATGATAAATGGCTGATCCTGATCACTTATCAGATTTTGATGACTTAATCTATGAGTCTGTTGAAAAATAATAAATGAACTAGACATCAGTGTTCTTTTTTTTTAGCTCACCTGAATGGAAGGTTCAATGGAGGTTTTCTAATCACCTGTTGTCCGTTATCTGTTCGTCTGTAAACTTTTCGTATTTTTGAGTTCTCTAAAACTACTGGGCCAAATTTTGCTTTTAGATTTCAATTTTTAATTGTTTATATTGAAGGTAGGGCAGGTAATTTTGTGATTGCGACCTGTCCGAGGGCAAGTATTCTAAAGTTTTATTTGTCAACCCCTGAGCAACTCTGATCAAATAGATGTTATCTTTGCACTGCGAGATGAAAATGATCTGTTAACTGGAATTGAAAGTAGATTCTATGTTTATTATCAAAATAATGACCATTTAACCAATACTTGCTGCCGAGAAAATTTAAAAGTTCAACATAAAAATATGTAAAAGTTTTTAAATCTTCGTTTTCTCAAGAACTATAATGGTACAATTTTGAACCGAGTTTTCAAAGGAAAAGTGGTTATATTTTGAAATTGTGAAAATTACAGGTGGGTGGATGGGCAGCTGACAACTGCAACCCCCACTGTTCAAATGTCTTCTACAGTTTTCAAGAAAGGAAGTTTTTGTTTTGCAGATTAATTGTAAATATATCAGAGATGTTCATATTACTATGATTTTGAATTTTGATAAAACTTTAGGTGTTCTTACTTCACTCAAGAATTGCTTTTGACCTTAGTGTCTGTCACGGCCTTGAACAATGGTCATTAAGGCAAGGTCAAGGTCAGTGGCAGGTAAAGTTCCAATTTGTGTTTGTTATCTTTTTTCATAGACAAGCATTGGAATTTTTTACTTTACACAAAGATTGCTTATGACCTGAGAGTGTGTCATTAACTTGACCCAAGGTCAATTTCATGTTCATGGTCAATGTATAGGGTGTCCCAGAATATCTGATTCCATTTGAAACTTGTATAAATTAAATAATATTTGGCCAAAACTTGTAAGTGGTGACTCAAATAAAAAGTTAAATCATTTAACTTGTTTCCACAAAACATTTTAAAGAAAAACATGGTTTTGTTTGAAATGTGATGTCACAAAATTGCATTATGCTTCTTTGATTGAATTGAATTTTGTTCCAAGATGAAATGGACAAGAGAGCATTCATCTTGTGTTTTAAAACTATATTATCAAATGCAGACTCAAAATATAGTTAAACTAATTATGAACAATGAATACATTGGGCAAAAACAATGCAACCAGAAACAGATTCCTGTTTAAGACAGTGAAAATATATGAGAAAATGGGATCTGTACAGTGTTTGGAGAAAATTACTCATTGAGTTGATGTTGTGATTGATCAAAAACAATGTAATATGGAACATTCTCTTTAAATTTGTTGGGTTTTTATAAACAATGCTGAATTTGTCAAAAAACCTATGAATGTTTGTGAAACTTTTTAAGTACAAATTTACATCATATACATTTATGTGGTAGTTCAATGTCACTAGTAGTATTCATTAATTTCTAATAGAGAAATACTTCAGTTTTGATATTTTTTCTGTAGTGGAGGGTATCATTTGTGAGCTTGCCCAGAGTACCTCTAGTTTAAAGTTGAATTTATAATTTTGATATTTTTGATATTAAGGCTTATGGTCATTGTTTGTTGGTGTAATTGGAACCTTATAATATCTTTATTCAAAAGTAGGTCACAAAAGACTTATTTGAATGATTATGCATGTTCCAGTATTGTTAAATTTGATAGATTGATGCCAAGGATAACAATATTGGTCAGTTCATGCATCTTAGATCTTGGGACATGATGTCTAGACAGTAGGTATTAATGACCTTCTTATGTATTGTTTCAATGTATGAATATGTGAGAATTGAAAAGTTTCATATTTAAAAATTTATAGATTTAAAAACATTATTGGTTCTGACATGTGATGTGAAGTATAAGTCTCTTGTTTTAATTCATTGTTTACTCTCTTTAGCTCACCTGGATTTTGATTTTTGATAATTTATGGAAAAAAAATACCAGCTGTTGAACTTTTCCCACAGAATACTGCATTCTCTTGAGGTTGCTTCGATTTTGATTTCTGATAATTTATGAAAAAAATACCAGCTGTTGAACTTAGTCATTTTCTCGCAATTTATTGCATTCTCTTTAGCTTACCTGGATTTTGATTTTTGATAATTTATGAAAAAAAATACTAGCTGTTGAACTTACTTATTTTTTTGCTAAATTTTGCATTCAAAAATAAGTTGCTAAATTTTGCATTCTCCTTAGCCCACCTGGATTTTGATTTTTGATAATTTATGAAAAAACATTACCAACTGTTGAACTTAGTTATTTTCTCACAGAATATTGCATTTTCTTTAGCTCATTTGGATTTTGATTGTTGATAATTTATGAAAAAAATACCAGGTGTTGAACTTGGATATTTCTCGGAGAATATTGCATATAGGGTTCTCCATTTCTGTGGGAAGATAGTGTTAATCAATTAAGGGTTGATAAATGGACAATGGATACAAAAGAAAACTGGGTTTGCTGTCACATTGACAGCTTTTTTCTTTTTTATTAAATTGTGCACCAAAATTCATGTTGTGTCTCCATGGTTATTGACAACTCATAGTAAAATGATAAGTTTGTTTAAAGAGGAAATGGCGGATATATACATCGCAAATGGTTTTAAAGTTCACCAAATATGATATAAGTTTATTGATCATGTTGATTAAATTTTTATTTTGACTGTCCGATAAAATTTTTAATTGATTTTTAACCGGGCTCTGCTGAAAGCAGAGTCCTGGCTGTAGGCAGGCAAATCGCCAAAGTTACTATAAACAGCACAGCTTCAAAAGTAAACAAAAAACCGAACAGCGTCAAAGTAAAAGCTTCCGCTTTACCAAATAGTTACACAGAGAGCCATGTTTTGTGAAATTTATTGTTGATTTTTTTTTTTTGGTGTTTTTTTTTTTTTTTTTTTGCGAATAAATCTAGCAAAGAGTGGTTGTTTTCTTATTAATTACGTGTTTTAAAAACACGACTAATAGTATGAATTTTTGACACATACAATGCGCATGAATTTCCATGAACTACTTTTCAAAACAGTAATCTTCGGCTGCACATCGAAGATATAGGGGATTAAGTTTATAACGCTTGTTTCAAAGTGCAATGCGTTGATTTTATTCTACTAAACAGACATATTTTTGCTAATAGTTGCTTTCAAAATTTAGTCACTATCTGATGCTTGCCGACATTAAAAGCATATGAGAGAGAGAAAGAGAGAGAGAGAGAGAGTCAGTCTTTACTGGAGAATGTGCATTATACACATCAAAAGAGTCCGGCTTTCAGTACTTTGATTAAATTTGATTTCTATCAAATAGGTCTTTAAAAAAAGAAAACAGTAAACTTATTTTGTGATTTTGCTGCAAGAAGTAAACATGATATTGTAGATGGTTTGGTTGAGCATTATATATATGACAAATTGCTGCTCGTGTGGGTTTATTTGTACACAACCAAACCATAGGTATCTTGTTTCAAACCAGAAGTGAAATAAATAATAGTATGTTTTATTATATTTAGGGAAATAAAGGTAATGAATTGTACCCCTGTTTATTGACAACTCGTTGTGAAAGCATATGTTAGCTAAATCAACGATATATTGAATTGTGAAAAAATGGTGGAAGAATATGATATTAACACAAATGGTGTGAAAATTCACCAAATTTGATACATGTTTATCTGAATACATAATTTATTCTAATATTATATGATATGCAATAGTTGATACAGAAATTCCATAGTGTCTCTATTCAAGAAAGTGTCATCTTATGCCTTTGTGGTTGTTAAGGCCTTCTTTGTTTAATGTAGAGTTTTACCCATTTTTGTCTTCCCTACCCCCAATGATGACCTTGTTTTGTTTTGGAGATACTGGAACTATGATTACATCTAAGTTTAAAAGTTAAAATATCCTATAAAATAACTAATAGATAACAAGTTTCTAGATCGAGAATTTTTTTTAGGAAGATCAAGAATTTAAATTTATATATCAGTGCAGGTGAAAATAGACCACCTTAAACAGTCAATCATTTGTATAATGACCACTGGTCTTGGTGTGACAATTGGGGTCAAATTTTCACAAATGAAAATACAGAGAAAATTCTTTGTGAATATGTGTGTGAGTTCTTTTTAGAACAACTAGGCCATTTATTTTTTTTGACAAAATTTTCCTTGAAATTTTGTTTTGAAGGGGGATTGTAGTAGTGTTGAAACAAATGTTCGAATATTCGTGAACGAATAGTAAATTTCTAGTATTCAAATGAATGAGTATTCAGTCACATGTTTAACGCCTGTATGCAGCACTGTTAACTTAATACAGCATCATGTTATTTCGTTACAATTGAAAAGAGAAGCTGGGTTTGGGAACATAATGCTCTAAATGAAAGTAAAGAGTTAGACATGACATTTGCAAACTCTGTCCAGTTGGTACAAGTAGCATTATATAGAAAGGTGCAACCTAATCAATCATCTAAAAGGCAAACACCCATTAGCCTCATGATATAACTGCCATACTATTTTACATTGAATGTAAAAGCAGGGTTTACATCGAATGGAGACAAATATTCCGGATATTAAGATAAATAATTTAATAATTTATTAATAGCAAGAATATTGAAATAATTTGTTAAATATGTTTGAGCGAGTATATGCGAGTTACGTAGTGATAATATGAAAAGGTACATCGAAAGGTTTTTAGCTCACCTGAACCGAAGGTTTAAGTAAGCTTTTCTGATCACCTGTTGTCCGGCGTCTGTCTGTTCGTCTGTCTGTCTGTCTGTAAACTTTTCACATTTTTGACTTCTTCTGTAAAGCCACTGGGCCAAATTTTACCAAACTTGGTACAAAGCATTCTTTTTAGAATGGAATTTTAAATTGTAAAATTAAAGGTCTAAAGCCTTTTAAAAGGGGAGATAATTGCGAAACAGTGAGTATAGTGTGTCTTTAAAATTTTCTCAAAAACCATTGCATCAGAAATGCCAATAATTACACAAAAGCTTGTATATATAGTGAATATTTTAAATTGTTAAATTCAAGACCCCTGGACCAAAACGGGCCCATGGCAGGGTTCAAAATTTAACAGAGAAATACATAGGAAAAATGTATGAAAATCTTCTTCTCAAGAACCACTGCATCAGAAATGCCAATATTTACACAAAGGCTTGTATGTACATGTATAGTGAAGATTCTAAATTGAAAAAGTTTTGACCCCGACCAAAGTTCTCTATAGATATATACAGAGAATTTTTTAATAAAAATTGTTAAGAACAGTTTTAGTGCCTTTAGGAATTCCAACGTTTTGTTAATGACTTGTCTACAAAGAATACCTAAACATTGTTGACTTTCATAATTTTCATCAAATTTTTATAATTTTTAGAGTTTTAGTATAATGAGAGTGATTTTTAACAAAGTAATTTTGTTGTTGATCAATGACAAGATACAAAAGTTCTGAGTTATATTTTTATTGAAGAACCAGTTGTCTTTGATTTTAAACTGCTTAATCTTTAATTTGTTGTGTATTTTGGTTACGAAATATGGAATTAGAATACTGTTAGTGGTTTTAATTCTATGGTGTTGAAATTTTGCAATTTCTCAAAAAGTACTAATTGAGATAGTTTTGATTTCATGCCGCAATGATCAAAGTATAAGCATTGAAACATTTTTTGAAAACTACTATTAGTATTCTTGATGGGTTTAATTTCGCGGAAAAATGATAAATCGGGAACTTAGTGAAATTAAAATCATCGTGATTATTTGTTACTGTGATTGTGATTTTTTAAAATTTTTATGTAGATCATGACCCCTCCCACCCCCCCCCCCTCCAATGGAATGATGTGGGGATACATCATGCATAGTGTGTCTCAAGTCTATCAATTTATATAGTTCTTTTCAGAAAAATCAAGAGACATGTTTACTTTAATATAAACACTTTCGAAAGTGTTGGAACTTAAGAATCAAAGTTAAAATGTGTGGATCTTGTAACCTCAAAGTTTAAAATTTGTTGTATAGAAATTGATTTTTTAGCGAATGCTTTATCACACAAAATAGATGTATTTTGATCATTTGATTTTTCTAATCCCTTTGTTCAATGTAACATATACTGATATTTTTGTCTAAGACATCTAATGGTAACCCTACTTGATTCTCTTTATTATCCCCTCGCGCAACTTGTTGCGAAGGGGATATAGCATCGCTACTGTGCGTGTGTGTGTTCGTATGTGTGTATGTATGTGTGTGTGTGTGTGTGTGTGTGTACTCCATTTCAATTTTCTAGTAAATTCCAAGAAAACCCTCTCATGAATATCCATCAAACTTTGTACACTTCTTTGGCATGGTAAAAGGACAAACCCTGTTGATTTCAAAATCAATTGATTAAATTAATTTTTTTAAATTATCGTAAAAAATGAAGTTAAAAACATGAATTTTATGTACGACTTGACAATAGACATTTCAGGTAATTTTATGTACGACTTGAAGTTAATCGCTACCGTATACAGTTCAAATCATCAACTTGACATTTTTTGGGATTTAAATCTAGTAAAGGTTAAAAAAAAAAAACGTTTTGTAGCATTGGAGTGTTAGATGAGTGCCCATAGTTAAAAGTTAAAGCGGGCAAGAGATTTAAGTCTGCCGATTAACATCGAAACAAGCAGTCGACTTTCGGACAAATTTTCCTGTATTACTTACAATAGAACTAGTTCAGTAGAGACCTTGACAGATATTGCACATTTATCACGCGAAAATTGTTTTATATTAATAATAACTGCATATATATCTACTATACTATGGGTTAATTATAATACGACAACTAGCAACTAGAATTTCCATCAGAGCAGACTACAGAGCGCTTGATTTTCAGCTACCTTTCATAATGTATACGGATCGTTTATGTATGCTTATATAAAAATGAATGTCACTAAATGAATCTAAATTATTAAACTTTAAAGTATATGTGTTGAGTTTCTGCTAGGAATAGGAAAAGTGTTATGTAAACCCCCTCCCCCAATTTATACACCACAAAGCTTGGGGATTGGGATTAAATAGATATTACATGTATGTATTGATCTGATAAATTTACATGTATTTTCCTAAATAACGTATTTCCCCGTACAATAAGTCATGTTGCGAGGGGATGCTCCGCTTAGCGGTGCCCTTGTTTTTTCTTCTTTCTTGACCCTGAAGATATCGATTGCATTTCTCAAAGATGGCTTAAGGAAATTTATAAAACTCTATGATATATAGGATATGACCCTTTGAGGACATCATGACCTTCCCAATGATGTCATTGCTTCCTTTAAATTCCCCCCAATTATAATTTCATCTTGTTTTTTAAACTGAAAATATCCTGAAATAGAACTAGTTATAAAAGTTTCCTGTTATGTTCTTAATTCCTGTTCATTAAAGATTATTTTTAAGAAGATCAAGCATATGAATTACCGGTATATATCACTAATCAGTGCAAGATAAAATGGATCATCTTAGTCTGTCAATCATTTGCATTATGGCCACCGGTGTTACCTTAATCATCATCAGATTTTCGGTTATTTTCAGATGCCTAAGGCAAAGAAAGTATCTGCCAGAAAGCAGCGGTTAGCTGACAAGCTCAGGAAAAGAAATCAGAGGGAGAAGCAAAGTCGAGATTTCCTAGAGAGTTCACAAGCTTCAGATCCAGAGCCTGTTGTTTCTTGCGAAACAACAGATGGAGCAGAGTTTGCTCCTCCCGGTAACTTTCCGGGGCAAGGCTCTATAGGGTTGCCTCCTGTTGAGGGAAAACCCTTGGCCAGAGTGCAGGCCTCTCTTCGTGAGAAAATGCACTCACCTGCCCCGAGGTTGCCATCTCCTCGGGGAAGCCGTCTGATTGTCCAGAAGGGCAAGGCACCGTCCACTGACTCCCCACCGTGGGTTTGTGCTCCACCGAGGGCACCTGGACCGGACACCATGCACGTGTCTGGTCCAGCAGGTCAGGCGCAGCTGGATACCTCCAGGAAGGAGGAGACCAGTAGAAAACTAAAAGATGAGGGCTACCTAAACGATATCAAAAAGGAATCTCAAAGTAACACAAATGGAATATTGAATGAAAAATTGGATACTGTAGAAAATATGAGCAGAGAAAGTATAAATATGATGGAATGTAGATATAATAGAGAGATGAAAAAAACGGAGTCAAAGTTCAGAATTGAAATTGATGGTGAAGATAATTTGAAAAAGGAAAATGTAGAAGTGACTGACAGAAGTTTGAATGTGGAAAAATGTGAGTACAGTCAGAATATTGAGTATTTGATTGAGGAAAATTGTGAAAAAGAAGGTACTGGTTTGAAGAATAGTGATGACGGGGAAAACTCGCATTGTAACACTGATACTTTGCATTCTGTTTCGATTCAGGGCTCTTTTCATCAAGCTGATCCATTGTTTGGCGATACTGCAGGAACACAATGTGTAGCAAATTGTTTAGCGGGTTTAGCTTACAATGTTTTGAAAAGTGCAGCTATTTGGCAAACAACTGATATGAACAAAATATTGGTGACTGGAGATGAATTATACACATATTTGCAGCATTGTTCTTCAATTACTAATCGGTATTTGTTAGTGGAAGAGTTGCCTCAGTTTTTTGAATGTTTCAACGAAACCTTTGACTTTACAGTAAAAGTACTGGTCCCAAGTTTAATCAGCTTATCTGAAGAGGAGCCGTGTTATGAAGATTTTAATGCTTATCCTCTCTTTGAAGCTTTGCAAATGGCACTTACAGAAACAAACGGATGCTTTGCGTGTTTTGGTGGAAATACTCTTTTAATTGGGAAAACAAATGATGGCTTTTTCATATTTGATTCGCACGCCAGATGCTCTCGAGGCTATCTTAGTGTCAGGGGGAAGAGTACAAGGATATTGTTAAACGATGTTCAAGATGTATTTATCCATCTCAGATTATTGGCTGTTTCTATGGGGTTTTCAAGAACTGTAGAATGTGAATTATCTGGAGTATTATGTTCACTTAAGCATTTTGCTGTTGCAGAAGTGTATGAGAGAGAAAATGAAAGTTCAAACCAAGGTGTTCAATTGTCAAGTCAATCAAACGATGAAGAAATTCAGGTATATCCAGAAGCTTTCAATAATTCAGAGGAAAGTTTGATAATATCAGATCAATCAGAGATGATGGAGACAAATGAAGTTATTTTCATGGGGGAACAACTCAAGCAACATGATTTTATTCCTTTGTCTGTTCAGAAACAAAGAAAGTTGTGCAAACAATTGGGGTTGCCATATTCAGTTCCTAACAATGAACAAAATTCAGTGTCAGTGAAAGATATTGATAAACCGAGTCAGTGTAAAGAAATTGAACAAGATGGAAATTGTTTTTTTAGGGCAATATCATTCAGTCTGACAAACTCTGAAAATTTTCACCAACATATTCGTGAAGCTGTTTGTGAACATTTGTTGAAGCATGATTCAAAATTTCAGCAGTTAATGAGATCAGAGGGATCTTTAAAGGATTACTTACTTTCCAGTAAAATGACAAAAGAGGGTACTTGGGCCACTGAATTGGAGATTTTTGCCATGTCAAATATGTTGAGTGTAGACATATTCACTTATTCAGATATGAAATGGCTTCAGTTCAGCAAACAAAAACCTTATCATGAATTGCTTGAACAGGAGGAAGCTATTTATTTATACCACAAACAACGAAACCATTATGATGTTGTTTTAAATGTGTCAGCAAGGATGTGTGAAAAGGAATCTGTCATTCAAAATAGATCTCCTACTAAAGAGTATACACTCCGTAGAAGAAATCGAATGCGAATGAAAACAAAACGAAAGACTTTAGAATCGAAACTAGATTCAAATGAAAGTCGCAAAAATGCATTTAGGAAAAAGTACAAGGAATCTGAAGAGTTTAAGTTGAAAGTACAGATGAAAAGCAAAGAACGTTATCACAATGATATTGATTATCGGTCAAATCTGATTCAACGAGGTGTTCAGAAATATGCACTAGATTTAGAACACAGAAATAAAGTTCAAACAACAAGTAGAGAGAAAAGTAAAGTGAAGTACTCGACAGACTTGAATCATAGGAAGGAAAAAAAGAAGAAAACTGTAAAAAAATATAAAGAGGATGCTCAGCACAGAAATCAAATGAAAGAAAAGAGCAAAGAAAAGTACAGGACAGATTATGAGCATCAGGAGAAGATAAAGAAAGCAAGTACTGAGAGGTATAAGACAGACTTGCAGCACCAGAGAAAGTTGAAGAACGCAAGTATTGAAAAGTACAAGACAGACATGGAGCATCAAAGAAATGTGAAGAAAGCAAGTTCTGAAAAGTACAAGACAGACTTGGAACATCAGGAACATGTGAAGAAAGCAAGTAGTGAAAAGTACAGAACTAATTTGGAACATCAGGAAAATGTGAAGAGAGCAAGTATCGAAAAGTACAGGACAGACTTGGATTATCGGGAAAAAATGAAGAAAGCAAGTACAGAGAAATATAGGACAAACCTGAAGCATCAGGAAAGAGTAAAAAAGAGAAGCAGTGACAAGTATGAAACAGACTTTGAACATAAGGCTATAGTAAAAGAGAGGGTATTGAAAAAATACAAAGAAGATGAAACTTACAGGATGAAAAACAAAGCTGCTAATGTACATAGATATAGTACAAATGAAACTTTTAAAGCAAGTGTGCAAGGAAGAGCTGCAAGGAGATATCAAACTGATGCTGAACTTCAGGCCAAAATGAAGAATCGTAATAGAACGAAATACAAATTTTCAGAGGAAGTAAGAAATAAGAAAAAGGAGGAAGTTACACTGAACAGAAAGCTGAAGCAATTGAACCTAGAACAGGAAGAGGAAGTAATCAGATCATTTAAGAAACTCGCTATGGAGGGTCCGAATTATGTTTGCACATGTTGCCATAGACTTTTGTTTAAAAAACAAGTTCAAGCTTGTGAAAGCCAGATGTATCAGAAAAGTGAATCAGCAAAATGTATTTCTGAAATTTGTTTGTTAGACAAGTATTTGCACGAATGTTCTGAATCTTGCCCAAAAGAATGTACCAAATCATCATTATGGATCTGTTACACTTGTCACAGGAAAATATTGAGTGGCAAAGCACCAGCTGAAGCTGCAGTCAACGGTATGATTCTGGAAGATATTCCTCCTGAATTGGCAAAGTTGAACAGTTTAGAACAGCATTTGATTGCGATTCACATGCCATTCATGAAAATCATGGCTCTTCCTCATGGTCAACAGAAAAATATACATGGACCTGTTATTTGTGTGCCATCAGATATGAAAAAGGCAGCAAGTCTACCAATGCATCAGGATGAAAACTTGCTGTTACGAGTCAAGTTAAAAAGGAAATTGAATTACAAAGGCTACCTTGAATATCAATTTGTTAATACAAACAGTGTGATGTCAGCCTTATCATACCTTAAAGAAAACAACCATTGGTACAAGAATATGAAAATCGAATCAACATTAGAAGAAGGTATAGCGAGACAAGAAGAAATACCAGATGATGAAGTTAATTCAAAAGATAATGTAGAAGCTGAAGACGAAATGGTTGCATTTGACACTTGTTTACAACCGACTGATGTTGCACAGGAAGTTTTAGACCATTATTTTGATGATGTGTATGACATTGCACCAGGCGAAGGTAAGAATCCAGTTCGAATGTTACAGGAACCTGGCAACGAAGCTAAGGCTTTCCCTTGTCATTTCCCAAGTGGTCGTTTTTCCTGGAATGAAGAAAGGTCAGAAAAATTGACACTGTCTAGGTATTTCAACAATAGGTTGATGAACGCAGATAACAGGTTCGCAAAGGACAGCAATTACATTTTCTTCAGCCAGTACATGTCTGAATTAAATCAAGTGATTGAGAAAACACAAATTTCACTTAGAAAATCTCTATCAAAATGTACTAGTGGAAAACCAGTAACATTGGACATGTTGCAAGATCCAACTACTCTGTCTAGAATATTGAGAAGTGATGATGCTATAAGATTCATGCAACCGATTAGAGGAACGCCTGCTTATTGGGCAACTGCTCAGAAAGATCTCTTTGCAATGCTGCGACAGTTGGGAATTCCAACCTGGTTTTGTTCGTTTTCTGCAGCAGAATATAGATGGAATGATGCTGTTAAAGTCATATTACAACAACTAAACGATGACAGAAACCCAGATCAAATGGAATGGTCAGAAAAGAATGACGTTTTAAGGTCAAATCCAGTTACAGTGGCTAGAATGTTTGAACATAGATTTCAATTGTTTCATAAAGAAGTCATACTTTCCCCAGCTGAACCAATAGGAAAGGTAGTAGACTATTTCCAAAGAGTCGAGTTTCAGCAGAGAGGATCCCCCCACATGCATTGTTTATACTGGGTTGAAAATGCACCGAATATTGATTCTGATGGAGTGGAAGCTGTATGTAACTTCATTGACAAATATGTGACATGTGGTGTACCAACAGAAAGTTCTGACAAAGAATTAAGGAAAAGTGTCCTAGAAGTGCAACAACATAGTAAGAAACATTCCAAATCCTGTAGAAAGAAGGGAACAGAGTGTAGGTTTCATTTTCCAAGGCCTCCCTCGAAAAAGACTTTCATTACAAGCGTCCAAGAGGAAGAGGAAGACAACACAGATGACTGCAAAGTAGATTCTGAAACAAATGTTAAAAAGTCGTATGCGAAGGACATTTTAGTTGCTGTTTGGGATAAAATACAGAATGAAGATGAACAAATCTTGACAACAGAGAAGTTATTTGATGATTTGTCATTAACTCAGGAGCAGTATGAAGAAGCCCATAACATGTTATCATCAAAAAGGTCAATTATTCTTAAACGCTGCCCAAACGAAGTGTGGACAAACCAATATAACAGATGCTTGTTAAAATCCTGGGATGCTAATATGGACATACAGTTTGTATTGGATGCATTCAGTTGTATTGTTTATATTGTTTCATATATATCAAAGTCAGAAAGGGAAATGGGCATGTTACTTAAACAAACAAAATTGGAGGCTGAAGAAGGAAACTATGACGCTAGACAGACAATGAAGAAAATTGGTTCAGCGTACTTGCATCACAGAGAAGTAAGTGCCCAGGAAGCTGTGTATAGAGTGTGTAACTTGAAGATGAAGGAATGTTCTAGGAAAGTTGTTTTTGTGCCCGTAGGCGATAATCCTGTGCGATTAAGTAAACCACTGTCTTTGTTAAAGAAGAAATATTCAAAGGATCAAGAGAATGACGAGGAAGATGACGAAGACGATGTCTGGATGACAAACATCATTGAACGTTACACGAACCGGCCGGAGAAGCAAATTTTTCATGAAATGTGCCTTGCAGATTTTTGCTCTGAATTTAGAGTGCTGGCTAAATCTCAAGTTCCTAAAAAGGAAAATGAAAATGTGTATGAATTACAGAATGATAAGGGTTACGTGCAACGAAGAACTAGAACACAACATGCTGTTGTAAGGTATCCTAGGTTCACCGTTGAAAAAATGTCAGAAAAATATTATCAATCTTTTCTGCAACTTTTTCTGCCATATTGGACAGATGCACAGTTGAAGCCACCAGGGTTTGATTTATATCAAGATTTTTATGAAACTGGTTACGTGAAAATTTCTGGTCGTGAACGCAAACAATCAGTGAAGTCTATTGTGGATTTGAATCATGCAAGGTATGCAAAAAATGAAGATGAAATTGACAATGCTCAGGAAGCCTATGAAATGAATGGTGAACCAGAAGATGCATGGTCTCGCATATGTCCAGAAACAGAGGTTCTAAGAAGGGAAGGTATGTCATTCAGAAAAGAAAACAGTGTACCACAAGAGGATAATGTAGATGTCATACCGGATATTGAAAGTGAGAATCATAATGCCGATGTCATGTATCGTGTTCAACAAAACATCAATTCTAGAGAAGAAATGATACCTGTTCTTCAGAATTTGAATGAAACACAGAGGGAAATATTTTACATGGTGCGTGATTGGTGTTTAGCAAAGATTACAGGAGAGAAATGTGAACCCTTACATTTATTTGTAACTGGAGGTGCAGGGACTGGTAAAAGTCATCTCATTAAAGCTATTCACTATGAAGCATCGCGTTTGCTTTCAAGAATTATGTCTGATCCAGAGAAGATATCAGTGGTTCTCGGAGCATTCACTGGAACGGCAGCTTTCAACATTGGCGGAAATACACTTCACCACCTGTTTTCATTAACAAAGTATCTTCCATTGCCTTATGAACCACTTGGAGAACAAAGTCTCAGTGAATTAAGAATGAAAATAGGAGATCTGCACATTCTTATCATTGACGAAATATCAATGGTGTACAAAAAACTCCTGTACTACATACATGAAAGATTGGTACAGATTAAGAAATGTAGAGAACCCTTCGGAGGAGTTTGTGTTATTGCTGTTGGGGATTTTTATCAGCTTCCTCCAGTCAAACAGCGAAAAGATGAAAGGCTTTACAAAGAAAATATGGCATATCCAATGGACTATTGGCTTGATTTGTTTAAGATCATAGAGTTAAAAGAAATAATGAGACAAAAAGAAGATTTGTCTTTTGCTGAGGTCCTGAATTCTCTTCGTGTAAGAGAGAGAGATGAACCATTTACACAAGAGCAAAGTACTATGTTACATGACTGTATCAGGGAAGGACCAGAAGATGTTCTTCATGTGTTTTCTACTAATGAGGAAGTAAACACATTCAATCTCACAATGCTAAACAAATCATGTGAAGATTTATTAGAAATCAATGCACAAGATTACAAGAAGGACAAAACATCTGGTAAATTGATATTAAAGAACAAACCTTTGACAAAATCAAGAACTGATGGACTTCCAAGCACTCTGATTTTGTCTGTCGGAGCAAGAGTGATGCTTACAAGGAATTGTAATGTTGAAGATGGACTTGTGAATGGAGTAATGGGGCATGTCTGTCGGTTTGTTTTTAAAGAAAACAGTAACAGAATTGTTAGTGCTGTGGGAATTTTGTTTGATAATAAGCAAGTTGGGAAAAAGTCAGGACAAAAAACAAAGGATGGGAACCTAGTGTTAATAGAAAGAGTGCAAGATGAGATAAAAGACAAGATAACTACAGTGGTACGTCATCAATTTCCAATTCGGTTATCATGGGCATGCACTGCTCATAAGGTACAAGGGATGACAACAGACAAAGTAGTTGTGAATTTAGATAGAGCATTTGCCCCAGGCCAAGGGTATGTTGCATTGTCAAGGGTTACTTCAAAGGCTGGTCTTTTTATTGATACAGACGATTCAGCTCGATTACAGAAAAATGTTTATGCTGACCCAGAGGTGAAGACAGCTTTGAATGAAATGGCAATGGTTACTTTTAATTACATTTCACGAACTTTAAATTCAAGTGGAAAGAAAATAGTTCTGCATAACATACAGAGCTTAGGTAGCCATTTTGCAGATCTACGAAATGATACTAGACTCAATAAGGCTGATGTCATTTGCTTAACGGAGACATGGTTAAGATCTGGGGAAAACACAGATACTTTTGCTCTACAAGGGTATCAATTTCATCATCTCCCAAGAAAGGAGGCATACGAGGAAAACACTGTCTCAAATCAGAGTTTACGCATGTCAAAAGGTGGAGGCGTTGCATTGTATTTGAAAAATGGAGAAGACTCTTATGATATTGTTTCATTGTCTCAGATGAATATTGAAGGAATAGCCGTGAAATTGTTGAAGGAAAATATTTTGATATTATCTGTGTATCGCCCATCAATAGCAAAAATGGCAACATTTCTTCAGAGTTTTCAGAGCGTTCTTGACTTCTTAAAAGCAACTAATGAAAACAGTATCATTCTGGGGGATTTTAACGAGGATGCCAAAGCCAATGGTCCTCTGCAAGAGTTTTTAAGACATCATAACTTCAGACAAATTGTTTCTTTTAGCACCACTGAAGGGGGAACAATTTTGGATCATGTATATGTATCCAGTTCTATACAAATTGGCAGTCTTCATCGATTACCAACATATTATAGTTATCATGATGCTGTACTTCTAAATTTGCAAAGTAAAAAATGATGATGGTTCATTTTTCAAACAATTGAGTTTTATTCAGTCTTATTAGAACTTGCAGTGTGAGGGTAGTTTTTATGCACGTAGTTATGATAGACAGCTACTGTTTCACATTCAGCTTATTTACATAGTTTAAAACTGACAGAAACATCTGAAACATATCAAAACAGTTGTTTGTTGTACACGAATTCCTATAACTGAACAAATAAAGAAAAGCTCAAACGGATTTGTAATAGGTATATTAAAGCCCTTATGAAGTCCCACAAAAATCAAATAATGTTAGCGTAGTGTATATACTGTAAAATGTGTTTTAAGTTGTATGTAGTCTTATCTAATGTACCATATATAGTCTTGTTTAGTCGTAGATGAACTAAACGTGCGGAAGATCCATGAGGTAACAAATGGGACCATTTTTGACTGTTCTGTACCCTGTTACATGAGCAATGTAGTCCTTTGATATATATAATGTAAATATTATTTCGAACATATGACTGTATTATTGACTGGAAATATCCCGTGAGTTTACTATACTGACCATTGTGTAGTCAAAATGTATTTTTTACCATATTGATTTGTGGTATAGAACAATCAATTAGCTATTTTTAAACAAAATGCGTAATTTTATGTCATAGTTAGTTATTCAAATTTAAACATACTGTACATTCTGCTTAGATCCAAAAAATGTACTATTTTGATTATTGCGTACCGTATAGGGTGCTTTTTTAATGTTTGTTCATTCATTACCAGATGTAAATATTTATTGATTTATTCATTTTGAAGATTGTACAGCCTTATCAATATAGAATGTTCATTGATTGTACATACTAAATATTTATTGCAATCGTGTACCTCTTAATATACAATGCAATAGAGTTTTACATTTTTATCTGTATTCTTCATTATCGAAAGATTGAATGAATAGTGTCGTATATTTTACATTTTATATTTTAAATTTCAGACTATACTGTACACCCTGTAAATATTAGCTTAGTAAACTATTTTGACAATTTTGTTGTCCAAAACATACCGTTTTAACTTTTGTTTTTACAAAACACTTCACATTGTTAAGGTCCAGTTAATTAGCAATTTTACGTATGTGTACTCCTATGTAAATACAATGTTTTTATTTTTTAATAAACAGTACATGCTGTTAAAGAGAAAGAAAGTAATTTCACTATCATGTTTTTTTTACAATGCAAATAGTGTTTTTAAAACGAATTATTTTGTACACTCAGTAATGATTTAATGACTGAAATGATTTAATATTGGTGTAAATATTGATGTATTATATACATAACTATTCAATGTATATGCTTTACAGGTTAATTGATTTAGTTTTTTAGGCCTGTCAAATATTCAATCTTTTTTAAAAATTGAAACTATATTGTAGATGCTATCAAGATTCATAAACACTTTCATTGACCATCGTGTAGACCTGTTATATAATGAAAGATCCAATCATGAACACCCTTTTAACGAAGTTTGAAATGGTGGTCATACTGTAGAAATCCAAAATTGTCTTGCTCTAACGAACCGGATTACTGACAAGTACATGATGACAGTTAAGAGTTGTTATCGTCAATGTACATATTTTCTTAACGCTACAGTATAATGTATACTATTGATGCTATGGATTATTTTAGAAAATTATTAGCGTTTTTAAAGTGTTTAGATAGTTCAAAATCAGCTGGCTTATTATTTTAGTGGTTATTAAAAGATATGAATATACATAATACCGTAAAAAATATACCCTGCTCAAAATCCTACTTCCACCTCCCCGCGGTGAGCAGGGGGCAACGGACAATGTCCGGCAAACGGAAGAGGTTAAAAAAATACTTCCATGAGGATAAAGCTGCACTCTGTCCTTAGGAGAACTTCAGACGCAGATGCAAGCGCACCTTAGATACAGTATCGTGTTTTTAAATCGGCCTGAGCTTATAATATTTCGATGTAAATCACTTTAATGTTTTTGATGATTTATTCATTTATTTGAGAATAATGTCATCAGACGCAGAATATCAAAAGTATCACATATATCATATAATACAATCGGTCTGAAGTCATTTTAACACGATTTAAATCAGTTTTAGTTATTACAAATTTTAACATCCCTGACACCCCATGACCTCTACTTTTTATGATAATACGTCACAACATGCCGATTTTAACGCCTTGAGAAGCACAGTTTATATCGCCAAAATTTGGTGTCTATCTTGGTATCACAATGAGTTAGCTTCGATCGAATACTGCAGGGACTTTTTTTCATGAATAGCGGTAACATTTAAAAAAAATTTATATCTTTCCCCAAAATTGAATTCTTTCTGTCATTTTCAAGATAAACAAATGCTAAATCGGTATCTGTAAGAAGTGTAGAAGAATAGGCTTGTATGCAGAACTTTTTCCAGATCTGTGGAGGACCCTTAAAGGGCATGGTCACAATTTCGGTCGAATGCTATTTTTCTGTTTTAATTATTTACAGTGCTTTAGAAATATATTTCTAATGATCAAATGAGATTTGAGAGTCAGTGGTAGAGTTGCGAGCAACAAGTGGGCCTTCCGTCCGATTTCTAATAAGCTGCGATAAGATGATATTTTGACTGAGATTTAAATCTGTCTGGTGTAGTGTTAATTCGTTTTAAATGAGTTTGAAAATATTGAAAATCCTATAATTCATCCAATGATTTAGAAAAAGATGTCATCAGACGCAGAAATGCAAGAACATTACAAAAATCATGTTTTAAATTTTGTCTGAGGTCATATAAACACGATTTAAATACATTTAGAATTAAAAAAAAAATTAATCCAATCAATTCGACAAAGATGTCATCAGACGCAGAATTGCAAGCCCAACTTAGATATCATGATTTCAAATTAGTCTGATCTCATTTTAACACGATTTGAATGAATTTAAAAATTTGGAAAAATTTAAATTCATCCAATCAATTCGAGAAAGATGTCATCAGAAGCAAAATTACAAGCGTAGCTTAGATATCGTGTTTTAAAACTAGTCTGAGGTCATTTTAACACCATTTAAATGACTATAAAGTTTTGGAGAAATCAAAATTTCATCCAATCAATTCGAGAAAGATGTCATCAGACGCAAAATTACAAGCGTAATTACTTAGATATCGTGTTTTAAAACTAGTCTGAGGTCATTTTAACACGATTTAATTAGCTGAAAATTTTCGAAAAATTTAAATTTCATCCAATCAATTTAAAAAAGAAGTCATCAGACGCAAAATTGCAAGCACAACTTAGATATCATGTTTTAAAATTAGTCGGAGGTCATTTTTACACGATTTAAATGAGTTTAAAGTTTTGGAAAAATCTAAATTTTATCCAATCAATTAAAAAAAGATGTCATAAGACGCAGAATTGCAAGCGCAACAGAAATATCTATACTTATAAATTAAGGCATTTTGCAAATAAACTACAAAATGCCTGCACCAGAGTACTTGCTTACACCTTTGGTATTTCAACACATGCGTGATGATGTCCGTAAGGTATAATTGAATTTTAACTGATAAGTTATTATTGAGAAATTAATCAAAAACCTACTTTCATTTTCGATAAACAAGCCCGAAATAGCAAAAATGAGAGTAAGGTGGTGGACACGCTTTGGCGGATCCAAGACAGGGATCGTTTGCATCAAAATATATGCTTGCAATGAAATAATATTGAATGATTACGTAAACAGTGAATATATTTATTAGGAACTTACCTGGATTACACATAGAAGTTAAGATTTGACAAATGTTGAATAAATGAAAGAAGGCAATTCGTTTCTTGAGTGAGTGATTTTAGTTTTGATAAATAGAAGCTAACAAAGCGAACTCTAGCGAAAGAATGGAATACTGTGGTTTCATCAATATTCGTTGAATACCAATTTTCGTGGATGTCGTTATTAAGTTGATCCATGAAATAAAATGTTCATTGAAGTGCAGTTTCTATTAACATTTTGTATTCATAGGGTCATTGGCGACGAATTTACGTATCATTGAAACTGTGATTTTCACTTTTTCCACGAAAATTGATACCCTTGAATATTAATGAAACCACAGTAGAACTTTCCAGAACGGGGTAACCAAGAACGCGTTTAACTAATTAACGTCTTGGGGAAAGTGTAGGACGGGTTCATCATGCATCGCGGGTAGATGTTCATACCTGGAAAGGGACATATTTGGTTAAAACAAAAAAGTTAATAAATGAAATGGAAAAATTTGATGCGATTTTAGTTTTGATCGAAAGAATTTTTTCCCAGAACGGGGTGCCCAGGAACGCGGTTTGACTAATCTACACTATGGCGGAAAGTGTAGAGCGAGATACTTTGAAAATGACAACTTTGGTTTTAAAAAAAAATGCAAATAAATATGCATACACTAGCGGTTTTTTTTTAGTTTCATACATTTTAATACCACGACAGATTGGTAGTGAACTTTATACATTAATTGTGTCATCAGACGGGGAAGTTAAATTTGGGGGGGATTACCCTACCCAATTTTTTTTTCGAAACAGTCTTTTATCTGAACTTCACATTTGGAACAGAGATAAAAATATTTGTGAAATTTGACTTAAAGAACAAAATTTAGACATATGACGTCCTAAATACCCACTGGTCTAAAAAAAAATCATTGTAATCATTTTTAACTCAGAATTAGGGCCAATTTCATTATATAACATCCACTTCAGTTTAAATTTTTCTCCCTTTTCCAAATATTCAGCTATGCAGTTTTGTTTATTTCAATTTAAAAGAATAGGTTAAGAAAACTATAAAGAAATAGTTCGGACACAATATATACGGGAAAAAAATGATTCAACATTATTGCATTATGTCATTAATTTGTTAAGTGTTAATTCCCGCGCTCGCGCGGGTTATCATCTAGTAATAATTTAAAAGTAGTCTGAAGTCATTTTACCACGATTTATATGAGTTTAAATTTTTTTAAAAATTTAAATTTCATCCAGAAAAATAATAAAGATGTCATGAGAGGCAAAATTGCAACTGCAACTTAGATATAATGATTTAAAATTAGTCTGAGGTCATTTTAACACGATTTAAATGAGTTTAAAACATTTTAAAAATTCGTGAAAGATTTCATCAGACGTAGAATTGCAAGCGCAATTTAGATATCATGTTTAAAATTAGTCTGAGGCCATTTTAACACGATTTAAATGAATTTAAAATTTAAAAAAATTATTAAATTTCATTAAATGCATTCTAGATGGATGTCCTATTTCTGAGTAGATGAGATAAAAAGATAAAATCATAAATCTAGTCAAAATTGAGTGAAGGCAAAATTGACTGAAAAAATTTAGCGGCACACGGGGCTTAAACCCAAAGTTTGATCTCCGGAATTTCTTCTAAATTGTTCAATCCGCTACATATTTGGCAGACAATTAGAATGGGGTCCGAGGTACATTTACACGAAATTTTATTAGGATTAAGTGAAGGGCTCGGAAGTGAAGGGCTCGGAAGTTAGAATTTTTTTCTACAGGACATGTCAAGCACGCCAGTTGAAACGCAAATGCCCAGAAATTCATAACTCTGTTAAAAATGAACGAATTGGTTTGTCATTAGTACAGTAATCTAGAATGGTACTAGGTTGAAAGTAAAGGTCAAAGATGAAGAAAAAGCAGACCAGAAAAACTAAATGATTTAATGAATCGGGGGGGGGGGGGGGTAGTCGGTGACTTCTATATTAAACGTAGAATATTAAATTCCAAATATTACATATTACACAATTACTAAATGAAATACACATGTTAGAACAATGTATAAGCGTTGTATTAAAGATGCAACTATTTATTTTTCTCAACATTTTAACTTTATTTCAGTATGAATACATAGCTTAGGATCTCAATACACAAATACGGGGAAAAATGCTTTTATTGTAACTTCTTTTACAAAATTAAAACGGAAAAGAACAGAATCCATCATTTTAAAGATAAAACTGTAGGTCTTATCGAAAAATGAGTTAAAAAATTTTGCGGCACTCAGGGCTTGAACCCGGGTCGCCTGGGCACTGTCCACGACCATAACGACTGAGCTACTCGGACTCTCGCTTCAGGACTTTGACGCTTTATATCTCAAAAATGCATTGATCGATTTTAAAACAAATTACATATTCTGAATCAGTATAAAGGTCACTATCAACTGTAAAAAAATCAAAGAAAAATAATAAAAAATAAAAAAGTCGAAAAATTAAATTTTTTAAATTTCCTTCCGGTGACGGCCGGAAGTGACGGCTGACATTCTTTTGACCGAGGTGCACTAGAAAAACGATAGATCTATCATCTCTGAAAATTTGAGCCCTATATCTTAGCTCATTTTTGAGAAACCCGACAGACAAAATTGACTTTTTGAAATCGAAAACGGACGATAACTTCCGACCGGAAGTGTATTTTCAAAAATGGATAAAAAACAATCAACTTCAGATAAAATCGCGTTAATCTTGAAAATTTGAAGGAAATCGATCGAGCCATCTCCGAGAAATCGTCTGCACAAAATCAGTAAGAAAAAAAAAGAATAATAATAATAACTAGATGCGATCTCGTTGCGAGCAACGAGTGGGTCTTCCGTTCGATTTCTCATAAGAAGCGATGATATGAGATTTTAGCTGAGATATAGATATGTCTGGTGTCATGTTATCTCGATTTAAATGAGTTTTAAAATTTCAAAAATCCTATAATTCATCCAATGATTTTGAAAAAAAAGATGTCTATAGACGCAGAAATGCAAGAGCAGTACAAAAGTCATGTTTTAAAATTAGTCTGAGGTCTGTTAACACGATTTAAATGAATTTAAAATTTTTGAAAAATTTAAATTTCATCCAATCAATTTGAGAAAGATGTCATCAGACGCAGAATTGGAAGCGCAACTTAAATATCAGGTTTCAAAATTAGTTTAAGATCATTTCACAACGATTTAAATGAGTTTAAAATTTTTGAATAACTTAAATTTCATCCAATCAATTCGAGAAAGATGTCATCAGACGCAGAATTGCAAGTGCAACTTAGATATCATGTTTTAAAATTTGTTTGAGGTCATTTTAACACGATTTAAATGAGTTTAAAATTTTTGAAAAATTTAAATTTCATCCAATCAATTCGAGAAAGATGTCAACCGACGCAGAATCGCAAGCGCAACTTAGATATCATATTTTAAAATTAGTCTGAGGTCATTTTAACACGATTCAAATAAATTTAAAAAATTAAAAAAAATTAAATTTCATCCTAGAAATTCGAAAAAGATGTCATCAGACGCAGAATCGCAAGCGCAACTTAGATATCCTATTTTAAAATTAGTTTAATGTCATTTTAACACGATTTAAATGAGTTTAAAATTTTTGAAAAAATTAAATTTCATCCAATCAATTTGAAAAAGATGTCATCAGACGCAGAATCGCAAGCGCAACTAAGATATGATATTTTTAAATTAGTTTGAGGTCATTTTAACACGATTTAAATGAAGTTAAACTTTTTGAAAAATTTAAATTTCATCCAATCAATTCAAGAAAGATGTCATCAGACGCAGAATCACAAGCGCAACTTAGATATCATGTTTTAAAATTAGTCTGAGGTCATTTAAACACAATTAAAATGATTTTAAAAATTTTGAAAAATTTAAATTTCATGCAATCAATTTGAGAAAGATGTCATCAGACGCAGAATTGCAAGCGCAACTTAGATATCATGTTTTAAAATTAGTCTGAGGTAATTTAAACACAATTTAAATGATTTTAAAAATTTTGAAAAATTTAAATTTCATCCAATCAATTCGAGAAAGATGTCATCAGACGCAGAATTACAAGCGCAACTTAGATTAATGTTTTAAAATTTGTTTAAGATCATTTTAACACGATTTAAATGAGTTTAAAAATTTTGAAAAATTTAAATTTCATTCAATCAATTCGAGAAAGATGTCAACAGACGCAGAATCGCAAGCGCAACTTAGATATCATATTTCAAAATTAGTCTGAGGTCATTTTAACACGATTCAAATAAATTTAAAAAATTAAAAAAAATTAAATTTCATCCTAGAAATTCGAAAAAGATGTCATCAGACGCAGAATCGCAAGCGCAACTTAGATATCCTATTTTAAAATTAGTTTGATGTCATTTTAACACGATTTAAATGAGTTTAAAATTTTTGAAAAAATTAAATTTCATCCAATCAATTTGAAAAAGATGTCATCAGACGCAGAATCGCAAGCGCAACTAAGATATATTAATTTAAATTAGTTTGAGGTCATTTTAACACGATTTAAATGAAGTTAAACTTTTTGAAAAATTTAAATTTCATCCAATCAATTCAAGAAAGATGTCATCAGACGCAGAATCACAAGTGCAACTTAGATATCATGTTTTAAATTTAGTCTGAGGTAATTTAAACACAATTTAAATGATTTTAAAAATTTTGAAAAATTTAAATTTCATCCAATCAATTTAAGAAAGATGTCATCAGACGCAGAATTGCAAGCGCAACTTAAATATCAAGTTTTAAAATTAGTCTGAGGTAATTTAAACACAATTTAAATGAAGTTAAACTTTTTGAAAAATTCAAATTTCATCCAATCAATTCGAGAAAGATGTCATCAGACGCAGAATTGCAAGCCTAACATTGATATCATGTTTTAAAATCAGTTTGAGGTCATTTTAACACGATTTAAATGAGTTTAAATTGTTTGAAAAAATTAAATTTCATCAAATCGATTTAAGTAAGATGTAATCAGACGCAGAATCTATTATTCCTCAAATTTTCAGTATTATATTTTTAATCGTTTTTAAGGAGACCCGTGGATTAAAGAAAATCCATTGCAAATTTTTGACCTATATTTTGATCCGAGCTAGCTTCCGTTCTCGGAAAGTCCGGACAAAAATTTTTCCTGGAGCGACTAGACTGGCATGTTCTCTATAATTCCTGAAGATTTCAGCTTTCTATCTTCATTCCCTTCTGAGGAGATGCGTGGACAAAATGTCACGAAAAAATGGCAAAATGGCGGATAAGTCGGAACCGGAAGTGATTTTTACAAAATAAAAAAAAAGATATAAACTTCAAATGATGATAGATCGATGCTGAAAATTTGACGAAAATCGGACGACCCATCTCCGAGAAATCTTCTGCACAAAAATTGTAAAGAAAAAAAAAAGAAAAAAAATAAACCTGAAAAAGAAACAATAGAATAATAGAAGGGTCTTCCGCTGAGACGGAAGACCCTAAAAATAATCAATAGAATAACAAGAGGGTCTTCCGTTGGAAACGGAAGACCCTAATAATAACTAGATCGTTCTCGTTGCGAGCAACGAGTGGGTCTTCCGTCCGATTTTTGAATAAATGAGATAAAACTCATCGTTTTAAAGATAAAATTGTGAGTCTACGCAAAAAAAACGAAAAAAAAATTTTGCGGCACTTGGGGCTTGAACCCGGGTCGCCCGGGCAGTGTCCACGACCATAACGACTGAGCTACTCGGGCTCTCGCTTCAGGACTTTGACCCTTAATATCTCGAAAATGCGTCGATCGATTTTAAAACAAATTACATATTCTGAATCAGAAAAAGGGTCACTATCAACTTTAAAAAAATTAAAGAAAAATATTAAAAAATAAAAAAGTCGAAAAATTAAAATTTTTCAAATTTCCTTCCGGTGACGACCGGAAGTGACGGCTGGCATTCTCTTGACCGAGGTGCACCAGAAAATAGGTAGATCTATCATCTCTGAAAATTTCAGCCCCTTATCTTTACTCGTTTTTGAGAAACCTGACAGACAAAATTGACTTTTTAAAATCGTGAACGGACGATAACTTCCGACAGGAAGTGTATTTTCAAAAATGTTTAAAAAGCGATCAACTTGGGATAAAACTGCGTTGATCCTAAAAATTTGAATGAAATCGATCGAGCCATCTCCGAGAAATCGTCTGCACAAAATCGGTAAGAAAAAAAAAGAATAATAATAATAATAATAACTAGATCGTTCTCGTTGCGAGCAACGAGTGGGTCTTCCGTTCGATTTGTGAAGAAATGAGATAAAACTCATCGTTTTAAAGATAAAATTGTGAGTCTACGCTAAAAGAACGGAAAAATTTTTTTCGGCACTCGGGGCTTGAACCCGGGTCGCCTGGGCACTGTCCACGACCATAACGACTGAGCTACTCGGGCTCTCGCTTCAGGACTTTGACGCTTAATATCTCGAGAATGCGTTAACCGATTTTGAAACAAATTACATATTCGGAATCAGTAAAAGGGTCTCTATCAAACCTATAGAAAATTATTTTAAAATAAAAAAGTTGAAAAATTCGATTTTTGAAATTTACTTCCGGTGCCGACCGAAAGTGACGGCGGACATTCTCTGGACCGAGGTGCACCAGAAAATATCTAGATCTATCATCTCTGAAAATTTCAGGTCTAAATCTTTACTCGTTTTTCAGAAACTTCGCAGACAAAATTGACATTTAAAAATCGTTTAACGACAATAACTTCCGACCGGAAGTGAATTTTCAAAAACTGTCGCAGCGGTATAAACTTCAGATGACGAGGCATTATCCCTGAAAATTTGAAGAAAATCAATTGAGCCATCTCCGAGAAATCGCCTGCACAAAATTTGTAAGACAAAAAAGAATAATAACTAGACACGATCTCGTTGCGAGCAACGAGGAGGTCTTCCGTCCAATTTTTAGAAGGTAAAATGACTTGCTTTTTATCATCGTTCACGAAACATATCTGGAAATTGGGTAGGAGCTTAAAGAGCTATGGCTAGATGACATTAGACCCCTCTTGATCCCTAATTTGAAGGATCACACAACGTATCACAAAATATTTCTAAATTAAAAGTTATTAATAAAAGACTTGAGCCCTCTCGGCCCCTAATTTGAAGGGCCAGCCCCTTTTTCTTGATGTCAAATTAACGCTCTTTTCATTATAAACACATTTGGTTCGATAAGTGTTTACAAATAATGTACTGTTCTCGAGATATCTGGAAAAGATCGATTTAGGGGCCAACACTATAACTCCTTTTAGGGGCCGGATATCAAAGAAATTATGGTTGCATATCGTCAAACGCATTATTTTGAGCATCTTTTGTTCTATATTACTTTTCAAAATTTTCCTGCATTTTAGATATTGATGATCACAATTTCTGACTTCTGGCCCCTAAAAATCCCTTATTACATAACAGAGGAGCAAACACTTATCATGTATAGATAACCAACGGTACGATGAACATAATTGCTTCTATAACATATCACAAAATATTTCACAGTTAGAAGTTATTAATAAAAGACTTAAGAGCCCTTTCGGCCCCTAATTTGAAGGGCCAGCCCCTTTTTCTTGATGTCAAATAAAAGCTCTTGTCATTTTAAACACATTTGGTTCAATAAGTGTTTATAAATTATGTACTGTTCTCGAGATATCTGGAAAAGATCGATTTAGGGGCCAACACTATAACTCCTTTTAGGGGCCGGATAACAAAGAAATTATGGTTGCATATTGCTAAACACATTATTTTGAGCATCTTTTGTACTATATTGCTTTTCAAAATTTTCCTCCATTTTGAGATATTGAGGATCGAAATTTCTGACTTCTGGCCCCTAAAAATCCCTAATTACGTAACAAAGGAGCAAATAATTGTCATGTTTAGGTCAATGACGTTATGATGAACATAATTGCTTCTATAATGTATTACAAAATATTTCACAGTTAAAAGTTATATCTTAAAGACTTTGGAGCCCTCTCGGCCCCTAATTTGAAGGGCCAGCCCCTTTTTCTTGATGTCATATGAAAGATCTTCACGTTATTAAGTTTTTTTGTTCTACATGTTTTACCAAAATACTATCGAGAAAAAAGATATTGAAAGAAAACCACCAAAATTCATGACGCTTTTTAAACCGTAATTTTCGAGCTCGGGCGAGCTTCGGCGCTTTTGGTCACAGGTCAATGTATATACCACATGTCAGATCTACAATCTTTCGTCTACAATCCCTGAAAGTTTGAACTCAATATCTTAAATCGTTTAGAAGTTTACCCCTGGACAAGCCGACCCTCTGAAAATCGCTAAATTGTTAAAATCTCAAAACCGGAAGTGACGTCATCATTAAAAAAAATTTCCAATAAGGTTCAGATCATTATCTATCATATCTGAAAGTTTCGTGTAAATCGCTCGAGTAGTTTCTGAGAAATCGTGTACACAAAATTTGTAAGAAAAAAAAAGAAAAATAATAATAATAATAATAGGGAAAAAGAAACCGAACGAAAACAATAAGGTCTTCCGTTGGAAACGGAAGACCTTAATAATAAGAAAAGTGAAAAAGAAACAATAGAATAATAGAAGGGCCTTCCGCTGAAGACGGAAGACCCTAATAACAATAAGAAAAGTGAAAAAGAAACAATAGAATAATAGAAGGGTCTTCCGCTGAAGACGGAAGACCCTAATAAATAAGGTCTGTTTTTGTCTTAATCTAAACGGAATAGTGTTTTTCAACGTGTACTTCATTCCAACAACCCATTTTGTGAATAATATTTTTGTTAGAAAATCAAAAAAAAAAAAAAAAAAAAAAAAAATGGATAAAAAGAAAAGGAGAGAAAGAACAAATCTTGTGGCTCCGGCGAGATTAGAACACCCAACTTATGCAGGTGTCATAACAGAATTTCATCGAAGGTTCACGTCAAAACATGGCTGACGCAAAATAACTCCCGAATTTCTCTTTGAATTTGGGGCGTTTCCGCCCGGGACAGGAGCTGATTTTTTGTATGAGATGAAAAACAACGTGTAAGATGTCTGAGTATTCAGGTTTTGTAACAATGCGAGGTCATTTGAAATATTGATGCGTGTTTGTTTGTAGAGGGGGGTGAAAAGGCCATAGCTTGATTTTCGTCGTAAATAAATCGAAAGTAGAATTTTGAGGTGTGGATCTCGGATTCGGTTAACGACAAATAGGGGAATCCTAAAACAATGACTGATGCATTTTTACACATGTATTTCAGCGTTGAGAATTTTTTTCGTGTCGTTTACTATTATGTTTGACTGTTTTATTACGCCAGGATTGGTAAAATCTTGATAAATGTAGAAATAACGAAATCAGTAACATGTAGATTTATTCGGTAAAAAATCGATAACGGTAATTTTCACAGTTCTAACATTCATAAGTAGTTCACACGCTATCGTAGATACAGACTAAACGGAAAACAAGAAATATACATGCACCAGAAATATTACACGGCTGCTTACATCACGTGTACTGTGTAAATTTTAATTCCCCGTACAGGCAATGCCTGCCGTTTGATCTCAGAAATTTCTTCTAAATTGTTCAATCCGCTGCATATTTGGCAGACAATAAGAATGGGGTCCGAGGTACATTTACACGAAATTTCATTAGGATTGAGTGAAGGGCTCGGGAGTTAGAATTTTTTTCTACAGTACATGTGAAGCACGCTAATCGAAACTCAAATGCCTAAAAATTCATAACTCTGTTAAAATAAAACGAACTGGTCTGGCCATTAGTACAGTAATCTAGAATGGTAATAGGCTGAAAGTAAAGGTCCAATATCAAAGATCAAGTAAAATCAGGCCTGAAAAACTAAATGATTTCGTGAATCGGAAGAGGGGGGGGGGGGTCGGTTCGTGTACTGTGTAAATTTTAATTCCACGTACAGGCAATACTCGCCGTTTGATCTCAGGAATTTCTTCTAAATTGCTTAATCCGGTGCATATTTGGCAGACAATAAGAATTGGGTCCGAGGTATATTTACACGAATTTTCATAAGGATTGAGTGAAGGGCTCGGGAGTTAGAATTTTTTTCTACAGTACATGTCAAGCACGCCAGTTGAAACGGAAATGCCCAAAAATTCATAACTCTGTTAAAAATGAACGATTTGGTCTGGTCATTAGTACAGTAATCTAGAATGGTACTAGGTTGAAAGTAAAGGTCAAAGATCAAAGATCAAGAAAAAGCAGACCAGAAAAAACTAAGTGATTTTATGAATTGGGTGGGGGTGGGGGGGGGGGGGTGGGGGAGAGTAGTCGGTGACTTTCTATATTAAACGTAGAATATTAAATTCTAAATATTACATATTACACAACTACTAAATGAAATACACATGTTAGAACAATGTATAAGCGTTGTATTAAAGATGCAGCTATTTTTTTTTCTCAACATTTTAACTTTATTTCAGTATGAATACATAGCGTTAGATCTCAATACACAAATACGGGAAAAAACGCTATTATTGTAACTTCTTTTACAAAATTAAATCGGAAAAGAACAGAATCCATCATTTTAAAGATAAAATCGTAGGTCTTATCGAAAAATGAGTATAAAAAACTTGCGGCACTCGGGGCTTGAACCCGGGTCGCCTGGGCACTGTCCACGACCATATCGACTGAGCTACTCGGACTCTCGCTTCAGGACTTTGACGCTTAATATCTCGAGACTGCGTTGATCGAGTTTAAAACAAATTACATATTCTGGATCAGTAAAAGGGTCACTATAGAGTGTAAAAATTTCAAATAAAAATCTGAAAAAATAAAAAAGTTGAAAAATTCAATTTTTCAAATTTCCTTCCGGTGACGACCGCAAGTAACGGCTGACATTCTCTTGACCGAGGTGCACCAGAAAAACGGTAGATCTATCATATCTGAAAATGTCAGCCCTATATCTTAGCTCGTTTTTGAGAAACCTGACAGACAAAATTGACTTTTTAAAATCGTAAACGGACGATAACTTCCGACCGGAAGTGTATTTTCAAAAATGGATAAAAAACAATCAACTTCAGATAAGATCGCGTTAATCTTGGAAATTTGAAGGAAATCGATCCAGCCATCTCCGAGAAATCGTCTGCACAAAATCGGTAAGAAAAAAAAAGAATAATAATAATAATAATAATAACAATAAGAAAAGTGAAAAAGAAACAATAGAATAATAGAAGGGTCTTCCGCTGAAGACGGAAGACCCTAATAAATAAGGTCTGTTTTTGTCTTAATCTAAACGGAATAGTGTTTTTCAACGTGTACTTCATTCCAACAACCCATTTTGTGAATAATATTTTTGTTAGAAAATCAAAAAAAAAAAAAAAAAAAAAAAAAATGGATAAAAAGAAAAGGAGAGAAAGAACAAATCTTGTGGCTCCGGCGAGATTAGAACACCCAACTTATGCAGGTGTCATAACAGAATTTCATCGAAGGTTCACGTCAAAACATGGCTGACGCAAAATAACTCCCGAATTTCTCTTTGAATTTGGGGCGTTTCCGCCCGGGACAGGAGCTGATTTTTTGTATGAGATGAAAAACAACGTGTAAGATGTCTGAGTATTCAGGTTTTGTAACAATGCGAGGTCATTTGAAATATTGATGCGTGTTTGTTTGTAGAGGGGGGTGAAAAGGCCATAGCTTGATTTTCGTCGTAAATAAATCGAAAGTAGAATTTTGAGGTGTGGATCTCGGATTCGGTTAACGACAAATAGGGGAATCCTAAAACAATGACTGATGCATTTTTACACATGTATTTCAGCGTTGAGAATTTTTTTCGTGTCGTTTACTATTATGTTTGACTGTTTTATTACGCCAGGATTGGTAAAATCTTGATAAATGTAGAAATAACGAAATCAGTAACATGTAGATTTATTCGGTAAAAAATCGATAACGGTAATTTTCACAGTTCTAACATTCATAAGTAGTTCACACGCTATCGTAGATACAGACTAAACGGAAAACAAGAAATATACATGCACCAGAAATATTACACGGCTGCTTACATCACGTGTACTGTGTAAATTTTAATTCCCCGTACAGGCAATGCCTGCCGTTTGATCTCAGAAATTTCTTCTAAATTGTTCAATCCGCTGCATATTTGGCAGACAATAAGAATGGGGTCCGAGGTACATTTACACGAAATTTCATTAGGATTGAGTGAAGGGCTCGGGAGTTAGAATTTTTTTCTACAGTACATGTGAAGCACGCTAATCGAAACTCAAATGCCTAAAAATTCATAACTCTGTTAAAATAAAACGAACTGGTCTGGCCATTAGTACAGTAATCTAGAATGGTAATAGGCTGAAAGTAAAGGTCCAATATCAAAGATCAAGTAAAATCAGGCCTGAAAAACTAAATGATTTCGTGAATCGGAAGAGGGGGGGGGGGTCGGTTCGTGTACTGTGTAAATTTTAATTCCACGTACAGGCAATACTCGCCGTTTGATCTCAGGAATTTCTTCTAAATTGCTTAATCCGGTGCATATTTGGCAGACAATAAGAATTGGGTCCGAGGTATATTTACACGAATTTTCATAAGGATTGAGTGAAGGGCTCGGGAGTTAGAATTTTTTTCTACAGTACATGTCAAGCACGCCAGTTGAAACGGAAATGCCCAAAAATTCATAACTCTGTTAAAAATGAACGATTTGGTCTGGTCATTAGTACAGTAATCTAGAATGGTACTAGGTTGAAAGTAAAGGTCAAAGATCAAAGATCAAGAAAAAGCAGACCAGAAAAAACTAAGTGATTTTATGAATTGGGTGGGGGTGGGGGGGGGGGGTGGGGGAGAGTAGTCGGTGACTTTCTATATTAAACGTAGAATATTAAATTCTAAATATTACATATTACACAACTACTAAATGAAATACACATGTTAGAACAATGTATAAGCGTTGTATTAAAGATGCAGCTATTTTTTTTTCTCAACATTTTAACTTTATTTCAGTATGAATACATAGCGTTAGATCTCAATACACAAATACGGGAAAAAACGCTATTATTGTAACTTCTTTTACAAAATTAAATCGGAAAAGAACAGAATCCATCATTTTAAAGATAAAATCGTAGGTCTTATCGAAAAATGAGTATAAAAAACTTGCGGCACTCGGGGCTTGAACCCGGGTCGCCTGGGCACTGTCCACGACCATATCGACTGAGCTACTCGGACTCTCGCTTCAGGACTTTGACGCTTAATATCTCGAGACTGCGTTGATCGAGTTTAAAACAAATTACATATTCTGGATCAGTAAAAGGGTCACTATAGAGTGTAAAAATTTCAAATAAAAATCTGAAAAAATAAAAAAGTTGAAAAATTCAATTTTTCAAATTTCCTTCCGGTGACGACCGCAAGTAACGGCTGACATTCTCTTGACCGAGGTGCACCAGAAAAACGGTAGATCTATCATATCTGAAAATGTCAGCCCTATATCTTAGCTCGTTTTTGAGAAACCTGACAGACAAAATTGACTTTTTAAAATCGTAAACGGACGATAACTTCCGACCGGAAGTGTATTTTCAAAAATGGATAAAAAACAATCAACTTCAGATAAGATCGCGTTAATCTTGGAAATTTGAAGGAAATCGATCCAGCCATCTCCGAGAAATCGTCTGCACAAAATCGGTAAGAAAAAAAAAGAATAATAATAATAATAATAATAACAATAAGAAAAGTGAAAAAGAAACAATAGAATAATAGAAGGGTCTTCCGCTGAAGACGGAAGACCCTAATAAATAAGGTCTGTTTTTGTCTTAATCTAAACGGAATAGTGTTTTTCAACGTGTACTTCATTCCAACAACCCATTTTGTGAATAATATTTTTGTTAGAAAATCAAAAAAAAAAAAAAAAAAAAAAAAAATGGATAAAAAGAAAAGGAGAGAAAGAACAAATCTTGTGGCTCCGGCGAGATTAGAACACCCAACTTATGCAGGTGTCATAACAGAATTTCATCGAAGGTTCACGTCAAAACATGGCTGACGCAAAATAACTCCCGAATTTCTCTTTGAATTTGGGGCGTTTCCGCCCGGGACAGGAGCTGATTTTTTGTATGAGATGAAAAACAACGTGTAAGATGTCTGAGTATTCAGGTTTTGTAACAATGCGAGGTCATTTGAAATATTGATGCGTGTTTGTTTGTAGAGGGGGGTGAAAAGGCCATAGCTTGATTTTCGTCGTAAATAAATCGAAAGTAGAATTTTGAGGTGTGGATCTCGGATTCGGTTAACGACAAATAGGGGAATCCTAAAACAATGACTGATGCATTTTTACACATGTATTTCAGCGTTGAGAATTTTTTTCGTGTCGTTTACTATTATGTTTGACTGTTTTATTACGCCAGGATTGGTAAAATCTTGATAAATGTAGAAATAACGAAATCAGTAACATGTAGATTTATTCGGTAAAAAATCGATAACGGTAATTTTCACAGTTCTAACATTCATAAGTAGTTCACACGCTATCGTAGATACAGACTAAACGGAAAACAAGAAATATACATGCACCAGAAATATTACACGGCTGCTTACATCACGTGTACTGTGTAAATTTTAATTCCCCGTACAGGCAATGCCTGCCGTTTGATCTCAGAAATTTCTTCTAAATTGTTCAATCCGCTGCATATTTGGCAGACAATAAGAATGGGGTCCGAGGTACATTTACACGAAATTTCATTAGGATTGAGTGAAGGGCTCGGGAGTTAGAATTTTTTTCTACAGTACATGTGAAGCACGCTAATCGAAACTCAAATGCCTAAAAATTCATAACTCTGTTAAAATAAAACGAACTGGTCTGGCCATTAGTACAGTAATCTAGAATGGTAATAGGCTGAAAGTAAAGGTCCAATATCAAAGATCAAGTAAAATCAGGCCTGAAAAACTAAATGATTTCGTGAATCGGAAGAGGGGGGGGGGGGGGTCGGTTCGTGTACTGTGTAAATTTTAATTCCACGTACAGGCAATACTCGCCGTTTGATCTCAGGAATTTCTTCTAAATTGCTTAATCCGGTGCATATTTGGCAGACAATAAGAATTGGGTCCGAGGTATATTTACACGAATTTTCATAAGGATTGAGTGAAGGGCTCGGGAGTTAGAATTTTTTTCTACAGTACATGTCAAGCACGCCAGTTGAAACGGAAATGCCCAAAAATTCATAACTCTGTTAAAAATGAACGATTTGGTCTGGTCATTAGTACAGTAATCTAGAATGGTACTAGGTTGAAAGTAAAGGTCAAAGATCAAAGATCAAGAAAAAGCAGACCAGAAAAAACTAAGTGATTTTATGAATTGGGTGGGGGTGGGGGGGGGGGGGTGGGGGAGAGTAGTCGGTGACTTTCTATATTAAACGTAGAATATTAAATTCTAAATATTACATATTACACAACTACTAAATGAAATACACATGTTAGAACAATGTATAAGCGTTGTATTAAAGATGCAGCTATTTTTTTTTCTCAACATTTTAACTTTATTTCAGTATGAATACATAGCGTTAGATCTCAATACACAAATACGGGAAAAAACGCTATTATTGTAACTTCTTTTACAAAATTAAATCGGAAAAGAACAGAATCCATCATTTTAAAGATAAAATCGTAGGTCTTATCGAAAAATGAGTATAAAAAACTTGCGGCACTCGGGGCTTGAACCCGGGTCGCCTGGGCACTGTCCACGACCATATCGACTGAGCTACTCGGACTCTCGCTTCAGGACTTTGACGCTTAATATCTCGAGACTGCGTTGATCGAGTTTAAAACAAATTACATATTCTGGATCAGTAAAAGGGTCACTATAGAGTGTAAAAATTTCAAATAAAAATCTGAAAAAATAAAAAAGTTGAAAAATTCAATTTTTCAAATTTCCTTCCGGTGACGACCGCAAGTAACGGCTGACATTCTCTTGACCGAGGTGCACCAGAAAAACGGTAGATCTATCATATCTGAAAATGTCAGCCCTATATCTTAGCTCGTTTTTGAGAAACCTGACAGACAAAATTGACTTTTTAAAATCGTAAACGGACGATAACTTCCGACCGGAAGTGTATTTTCAAAAATGGATAAAAAACAATCAACTTCAGATAAGATCGCGTTAATCTTGGAAATTTGAAGGAAATCGATCCAGCCATCTCCGAGAAATCGTCTGCACAAAATCGGTAAGAAAAAAAAAGAATAATAATAATAATAATAATAACAATAAGAAAAGTGAAAAAGAAACAATAGAATAATAGAAGGGTCTTCCGCTGAAGACGGAAGACCCTAATAACAATAAGAAAAGTGAAAAAGAAACAATAGAATAATAGAAGGGTCTTCCGCTGAAGACGGAAGACCCTAATAATAACAATAAGAAAAGTGAAAAAGAAACAATAGAATAATAGAAGGGTCTTCCGCTGAAGACGGAAGACCCTAATAAGAAAAGTGAAAAAGAAACAATAGAATAATAGAAGGGTCTTCCGCTGAAGACGGAAGACCCTAATAAATAAGG
Organism: Magallana ariakensis; assembly: GCA_020458035.1. NCBI lineage: Eukaryota > Metazoa > Mollusca > Bivalvia > Ostreida > Ostreidae > Magallana > Magallana ariakensis. The sequence goes on from CM035820.1 coordinate 26,784,712, forward strand.
TCTGTTTTTGTCTTTATTTAAATGGAATAGTGTTTTTCAACGTGTACTTCATTCCAACAACCCCTTTGTGAATAGTATTTTTGTTTGAAAATCAAAAAAAAAAAAAAAAAAAAAATGGATAGAAAGAAAAGGAGAGAAAGAACAAATCTTGTGGCTCCGGCGAGATTAGAACACCCAACTTATGCAGGTGTCATAACAGAATTTCAGCAAAGGTTCACGTCAAAACATGGCTGACGCAAAATAATTCCCGAATTTCTCTTTGAATTCGGGGCGTTTCCGCCCGGGACAGGAGCTGATTTTTTGTATGAGATGAAAAACAACGTGTAAGATGTCTGACTATTCAGGTTTTGTAACAATGCGAGGTCATTTGAAATATTGATGCGTGTTTGTTTGTAGAGGGGGGTGAAAAGGCCAGAGCTTGATTTTCGTCGTAAATAAATCGAAAGTAGAATTTTGAGGTGTGGATCTCGGATTCGGTTAACGACAAATAGGGGAATCCTAGAACAATGACTGATGCATTTTACACATGTATTTCAGCGTTGAGAATTTTTTTTCGTGTCGTTTACTATTATGTTTGACTGTTTTATTATGCCAGGATTGATGAAATCTTGATAAATGTAGAAATAACGAAATCAGTAACATGTAAATTTATTCGGTAAAAAATCGATAACAGTTATTTTCACAGTTCTAACATTCATAAGTAGTTCAAACGCTATCGTAGATACAGACTAAACGGAAAACAAGAAATATACATGCACCAGAAATATTACACGGCTGCTTACATCCCGTGTACTGTGTAAATTTTAATTCCCCGTACAGGTAATGCCTGCCGTTTGATCTCAGAAATTTCTTCTAAATTGTTCAATCCGCTGCATATTTGGCAGACAATTATAATGGGGTCCGAGGTACATTTACACGAAATTTCATTAGGATTGAGTGAAGGGCTCGGGAGTTAGAATTTTTTTCTACAGTACATGTGAAGCACGCTAATCGAAACTCAAATGCCCAAAAATTCATAACTCTGTTAAAAATGAACGAATTGGCCTGGCCATTAGTACAGTAATCTAGAATAGTATTAGGTTAAAAGTACAGGTCAAAGATCAAGTAAAATCAGGCCAGAAAAACTAAATGATTTTGTGAATCGGGGTGGGGGGGGGGGGGGGGGTCGGTGCGTGTACTGTGTAAATTTGGACTCCCCGTATAGACAATACGCGCTGTTTGATCTCAGAAATTTCTTCTAAATTGTTCAATCCGCTGCATATTTGGCAGACAGTAAGAATGGGGACCGAGGTTCATTTACACGAAATTTGATTAGGATTAAGTGAAGGGCTCGGAAGTTAGAATTTTTTTCTACAGTACATGTCAAGCACGCTAATCGAAACTCAAATGCCCCAAAATTCATAACTCTGTTAAAAATGAACGAATTGGTTTGGTCATTAGTAGAGTAATCTATAATGGTAATAGGTTGAAATTAAAGGTCCAAGATCAAAGATCAAGAAGAAGCAGGGAAGAAAAACTAAACAATTTTGTGTGACTCGGGGGGGGGGGGGTGGAGTGTCGGTTACTTCTGTATTAAACGTAAAATATTTAATTCTAAATATTACAATTTACACAATTACTAAATGATAAACATGTGTTAGAACAATGTATAAGCGTGTTATTAAAGATGTAACTATTTATTTTTCTGAACATTTTTAACTAGATACACAAATACGGGGGAAAGCGCTATTATTATAACTTCTTTTACAAAATTAAAACGGAAAAGAACAGAATTCATCATTTCAAAGATAAAATCGTAGGTCTAAGCGAAAAATGAGTTGAAAAATTTTGCGGCACTTGAGGCTTGAACCCGGGTCGCCTGGGCATATGTCCACGACTCTAACGACTGAGCTACTCGGACTCTCGCTTCAGGACTTTGGCCCTTAATATCTCGAGAATGCATTGATCGATTTTAAAACAAATTACATATTCTGAATCAGAAAAAGGGTCACTATCAACCCTACCGAAAAATATTTTAAAACAAAAAAGTTGAAAAATTCGATTTTTTAAATTTGCTTCCAGTAACGACCGGAAGTGACGGCGGACATTCTTTTGACCGAGGTGCACTATAAAAACGGTAGATCTATCATATCTGAAAATTTCAGCTCTAAATCTTTACTCGTTTTTGAGAAACGTCGCAGACAAAATTGACTTTTAAAAATCGTTTAACGACGATAACTTCCGACCGGAAGCGAATTTCTAAAAACTGTCGCAGCGGTATAAACTTCAGTTGACAAGGCATTGTCCCTGAAAATTTGAAGAAAATCGAAAGAGTCATCTTCGAGAAATCGCCTGCACAAAATTTGTAAGACAAAAAAAGAATAATAATAATAATAATAATAAGAAAAGTGAAAAAGAAACAATAGAATAATAGAAGGGTCTTCCGCTGAAGACGGAAGACCCTAACTAGAGCAAAGCTCGTTGCAAAGCAACGAGTGGGTTTTCCGTTGATGTCGAAAGTAACGCAAGAAATACCTATAAGAAGCAGAGTTTTTAAACTATTAACAAAAGTAACTTAAGTACAAAAGATAAAAAAATCGAATGATTCTTGGTACGACTTAACAAAATCCGAATTGTTTTAAGGACGAATTAACGATAAAACCTTAACCATTTCAAGAACGACTTAACAAAAAAATCCGAATGTGTTTAAGTACGACTTAACATATTTGACTTCATTTTAGGTACAAGTTAACTTTAACTTGAACTAACATCTATTTTCTTAACCCAGAATGCAAAATTAAAATTTCCTTAAAAATCAATTTTTTAACGCTTATATCCCGCATTCAATCGTCCGAAATTTATATGGATTTCAGTTTTTATTGAGCTTGATGAACTGTTTTAGCGTTTATGATTAATGACAAACTATTGCTCCAGAAATAGTTATGAAAAGCTTTTGAGCCTTCCTGGCCCCTAATTTTAGGGGCCAGTCGTATTTTTGATATCAAATAAAAGGTCTCGTTAATTCAAACATATTTTGTTAACAAGTGTTCAAGAATTGTTGACCGTTCAAGTTATATCTGAAACACTGTGTTTTAGGGGCTGAACCCTTAAACTCCTTAACAAGGCCACCAACAAAAAAATTTGTTTAAAACATTTTGAGCAACTTTTCCTCTACACTGCTTTTCAAAGGGTTGACCTTTCGCACTGTGTGCTTGTTGCATCATCAATTGTCAGAAACCTATCGATGTATAGTTTACTTTTTTATACCTCTGTGAATATTTTCTATGTAAAATTACTATGAACCAGACAACACTGAGATTGTGAACATTTCAAAGGGCCCCGCTTATATTATTTCAGAGAATTTTGCTTTGACCTTGACCTATAAATTAGAAATATTTCCAGCTGGCATAGAATTTCTAATTCAATCTCATTCCCCCTAACATACAGGCATTTTTGTTCAATCTGACCAAGATTAAGCATATCTGGGAAATAATCTACGGTCTAAAACTAATTTTAAAGAGATCTGCTATGACCTTCACATTGACATGGTTCAAGGTCACTGCACACCATTAACCAATAAGCTCTGTTTAGGTAAAGTATTAGCCAAATAGGGGCTAAAAGTAGAGTATATATATGCTCTTAAAATATGGATTTTTGTGGAATCCGATATGACCTTGACACTTGATCTACAAATATCATTCGAGGTCATTGCATATCCTTTGATCAAAGGTAGCATGTGGGTGAAGTATGAGCCTGATTGGAGCAAAGGGAGAGAAGGTATACTCCGGACAAGGATTTTTAAAATATAATTCTGCTATGACCTTCACAGTTTACCTTGAAAATAGGTTCAAGGTCACTACACACCCTTAACTCAAAAGCTCTGCTTATGTGAAGTCTGAGCCAAATTGGACTAAGTGGAAAGTATAAATGCTTTGAAAAAAGTATTTTTTCATGATCAGATATGATCTTCACCCTTTACCAACAAATTTCATTCAAGGTCACTGCACATTGTTTAACCATAGAGACACTCTGTGAGTATTAGCCAGATTGGACCAAAGGGAGAGAAGATATGCTCCAGTCAAGTATTTTATATATAATTCTGCTATGACCTTAACCTTATACCTAAAAACATGGTTCAAGGTCACTTCATATCCTTTACCCAAAGGAACCCTGTGGATGAGGTATGAGTCAGATTGGGCGAAGGGGAGAGAAGCTATGCTCCGGTCAAGCAATCTCAGATGGACAAACGGACAAACTGTTCACTAGAAGGCGCCCCCATAAACATGCTTATTTTTATCTAATTTGAAATACCCGGTAGTATCCATGCTTTCTGCCCATGGTGAATAGCCATCAAAACCATTCATCGGCAGAATTCGATTTCCCTCCTTTTTAAACTCGGAACACCTCTGACCTAATCAGATCGCCGCATTAAATACAAAGTTCGATAACTTTAATTTGTTTATCATCAAGAAATTCTGCATCCCTGACATATAAAGTTTACTGACTATTCGGACAATAGCAGGTTTATTGTCCCCTCCACAGAAATTTTTCCCTTGGCTTTGCCTCGTAAAATAGTTGCTGTCTTGGGGGACAATAAACTTGCTATTGTCCTCATACCCAGTAAATAGGTATATAATGTCCCATCCACCTACATTTCGTGTTATATAACCTCCCGTTTGTAACCTTCAATTTCACTGTGTAGTCAACACAACAGTTATAGCCGCAAGTTTCACAATTTATTACTTCTTCTCATGTACTTAATATTAGGGGCCTTAATATTGCTTACCAATTTTAACAAGAGACATCTCTCTAACTAATGATAATCATCAAAATTCATTTCATGAATCTTAGCACCCAGTCATAAGCCTTCAAGTACAGCAACTCTCAATTTCACAAAAATATTGACGGTACTTTATCCGAAACTGTCCCTTGTACCTTTAACTTAGTACACTAACATTTTATATAAAGACGGTTTGTCTTAGAATAAGAAAGCTAATGCAATTCTGAGAAAAAGTATACCACATATTGCCAATTCCATTGAGGTTTAATAAAAATATGGCCATTTAAATGAACCCATCATTTCAAATTTCCTTTAGTAAACACAGATTTATAGAGTTCTCCATAGTAAAACATCTTTACCTGACTTTTTAGAGGTCAATTGTTGTTCAACCACCTTTAATAAGAAACCTTATTCAATACAACATACATCTACATGATATTATCATGATAAAAGCTTCACATCACTTAGAAATGCCCTTACATGTATAACCCCCCCCCCCCCCATCTTTGATTTTCATAAAAAGTCATGGTTTGAAATGTTTTACCTAATTTTATGAAACTTGTGGCAATTTCCTTGAGTCATTTCTCACACATATTTGAAAACAATCATCAATGATTTTTAAAATTGATTTTTTTGTTTGTTTATTGTATGATTTGTACCATTTTAATTAACAAATAGACATGCTGTCCTGCATGTGATTTCTTGTTTTCATGAAAAAAAGTAAGCTAACAATCATATTTAGTGAATATCTAATCTACTCTGATTTCTAGTCTCCTTCTAACAATGCTAAAACAGTAAAACCTACAAGTTAGACATCTGCCTTAAATTAAAATTAAATTCAAACACACCCAGGTAGCTGGAGACGGAGTTGATTACCATGAAAAATGTTCAAATTTGACATGTTTTTCTAATTTTTTATGCATATATACCTTAGAAGGGGAGAAATAGGTTGTTTCTTGTTCATTTCAAAAGTAATTATCATAGCAGATGTTATTTCAAAGTCAAATGTACATTTACATATCCTACATGTAATCTTAATGGAGACAATTGGATAGAGGGGTGGGGGGTGGGGTGGGGTGATTTTTCAATTATGTAAACACATCTAAATATCTTTATAAAATAAAAAATAAAGGAAACATAACTGCATACTTTTATTGAAAAACAAATTTTCACAACAATTATGAATTTCTTTAAACAGCCTTAATTTTGTTTTTCATAATTTCTTATCAAACACAAACCACAACAAGGCATGATGCTTTCTTAAAGTTCCATTATTGTTTATGCATTATCCGATTTAATTTGAATTACCAGTAAATAGTCTGTAGAACACAAGGAATATGCATGTGGGTACAGGTAACAGGTTAACCTCAAGAGCTGAAACCACAAGAATCAACAGGTAAAAGCCATGGGGTGCCATGTGGTAACAAGAGTCTATTTTGAGCTGAAATAAAAAAAAAATGATTAGCTGTGTTAACATACATACTAGTAATAGCTTTGTATACATTAACATAATGCATAGCATTTCTGGAAAAAATACACTGACCATGGCATGCAGTGCAATAAGTATGACATATCCCAATACATGACAATAACATTTAGGCAGTACAAGATCAAAAATTTGCATATCAAGTTATAAGGCCACACCAATTTGATTTCTTGGTCGCCGGATCCGCGCGCACGTGCCTAAGGGCTTTCCAAAAAATAATATTAAAAAATAAATCCCGCATCCGAAAATTTTCGTTCCGTTTCCCGCTCCATTTTTGGTTCTATTATTTTTTTTACTAGTCATGATTGTGCTTTTTCTTTACATTGATCATACAAAAAAAATTCCCGATAGATTGTCAGCACGGTTTACAAGTAAATAATTCCAGTATGTGTGGATAGAATCAGTGATCAAGAGGGGTCTGATACAATGGCGTATACAGTCACCAAAATTTTACTGCTTTTCACATGTATTTTAAACGAAAAAAATCACATTTTAAAATAAAATGTAATCGCTCGCCTCTATTTTTTCATGTCGCCCCAAAATTTTCAACTTTCCGTTTTTTAATTTTTAAATTAACAAATCACTCGCTCGCCCCAATACTTGTAATACAACAGTCTATATTTCAATTCGTAAACTACAAAGGAATATTACCCATCCGAACAGCGTTATTGTTTTTTGGCAAATACATTTAGTGAGGTTTTTTTTTTCTTTTCTTAAAAATTAATTACATTTTAAAACAATACTATGTGTAATAAGGATAAAACATGTATAAGTAAACTTAATGAAGAATTTTTAATAGATTATTTTTACAGAATGTTGTATGATACATGTATGTCAATCTGTTTAAAACTAGCATATATTTCGTGCGCCATAAATTGCAAGTTTTTCGTAAATATCGTTTACTTGCGTGGTGACTATATATGGTCTAACCTAAATTTTCTTCGTAAAGCTACGTACAGCTTCATGTACCACATATATGTTTTGTCACAAGTATACATTTTAAAAAAAAACCAAAACTCCAACCGACCCAACTCCAACATTTGAAAATACATGTAACTCGATATGAATTTTTCATTCTTTGATAAGTTCAATGTTGTTTTTTTTGTGCATATATTATTTGTCTGCTGCAACAGCAGCCAATCAGCGGTAAGCTGAATCCACTAATAAGAAAGTTTGTGGTTTAGGAGCGGGTAAATTGTTTATGCATAACGTAGCTTGATTGCGAGGCTGTCAAGAAAACCACACCAAATAATTTCATGAAACATAAATTGTCATTTAAATGTATTGTGTTGTAAAATAAAGGTTTTAATACACTTATTGCATCTTGCAAAACATGTGATGACTCTTAATCATCTGTTATATATCTGAATATATATATGTACAAGATGGGAGAAATAATGACGGAGCAGACTGGGATTCGAACCTGGCCCCCTGAATCTCTAGTCAAGTGCTCTACCAACTGAGCTACATTTATTTGTCGCCGGTATTCAAACCAGTCTGACCGTCACATTCTCCCCTCCTCACCCTCGAAGATCACACCTGGCTCTTCCCCTGGCAGGAGTTAACATGTCAGTTCCAGGGGTTGGTCACAGCACCAAAATTGTATGTGATGGGAGAAATAATGAAAGACCGAATCAGGATTTGAACCTTGGCCCCCTGAATCTCTAGTCAGGTGCTCTACCAACTAAGCTATCTGGTGCCAGTATTCAAACCGGTTAGACCGTCACATATATAAAGAATTTTTTTAAACAATGGTGTTCAATAAAAAATAACACTCGCTACCTTCAGTTTTTGTCTGTAATTAATCGTGCGACCAGTTCTCACCAAGAACCATTTCTTACCAGTGCATTGTTACGTCACTTTATCAACACTTAAAATTATATACGAAAAATGATGAAACAATGCACTGGCAAGAAATGGTCCTCAGCGAGAACTGCTCGCACGCCAGTAGGCCTACTGCCAGTTGTCAGATTGAAAAAAGATTATATAAAATTTACATTTAAAACATTAACAAGGACAATGAAAGTATACATCATAACTGCTAAACAAGAAATATTATGTTAACTGGTAAGGTGGAACGCATAGTTCTAACTTGTAACATACATGTACATGTACAAGTACATGTACCGGATACCCGTTGGTCTGCTAAACCTCTCTAATGATACAATGATCGGCATCATCAAAATATTAAAGTCATGTTTTAACTCTGAAGTATACAATTTTATTTACTTGATATCATGTTTACATTTGGACTTAAAAAGTCTTCCTCACAAGAATATATGTTTCTTATTAGACCCTGCTTTGAATTTTAAGTTGAAAATTTTTCAAGGTAAAACATTTGGGAGTCAATTCTGTTCAAAAGATTTATAGATATTGTCTGGACTAAAAAAATAACTTATATCAGTGACAGTGTGCACGTACTTACATCCAGGCTAAATGTTAACCAGTTAACATGCCGACATTTTAACCACTAAAGACAAAGAACTTGAAAATGAGTAAAAAGACTTACCTTTATCAGTAACATCCACATTAATAACACTTTTAAATGTCCAACTTTTCTCCTTTATTACTCGTAACTCTTCATCAGTTTATCAACAGTTGATCAGTGGAAACGTAAACATCTGCCGACAGTACTGTGACTGTTAGAATTTCCTCGTAAACGATTCATACAAGTCTGAAGAATATATCCCTCCTTATACAAATACGAAGTAGTGTTCCCTGTGCATGTTAATGTGCTTCACTGTGGATTGAAAGTGCATGTAAACGTACAAGAACGTACAACATGTACGGCGAAAAAATACACAACTTCTCTTCTGCGTTTCGGCCTCCATGGCTCTGTCTTTCCCACAATGCCGTTCGTTACTGTTTATGTTTGGGGTTACAGACAGGGAGGCCCCGACAGAAATTTGCTCTGCGCGGACACATACACTGTAGCATGTTTAAATAAGTAGTTATATATGTTCACTGCATTTATAAATGATATAGATAAACAGAATAAAACCGCCGTGAAATTTAATCACAACAATAACAATAAATGCTACACCCTAAAACGGCATTGTTCGCTTGTGTGTCTATGTAAACAATTAACTCGTTCATGTACGATTCTCGCATATTTGTTTTATGAAATTACAAATAAATATAGCACATAGCTTGCCTAATTTCATACCAAATGACGAAATTTAATTTATTAAAAGTAATCTAATTCTTTTTTTTCATAAAATGATAAACATTTTTAGCCACCAGAAAAAGACGTGTATGAACTCCTGACCCCTAATTATAGGGGCCAGCCCTTTTTTCTTTATTTCATCTGAAAGCCCTCATTATTCTTAACAACTTTCCTTCTATATGTTTTAACAAAATATTTTTAGTTTAAAAGTTATAATACAAAAAGCAACAAAATTTCAGCCCCGAAAAAACCTTAAACTTTGGCGATATATAGCTCAAAAACTAAAAAAGAAATTTGCATAACTTCCATGCTAGCACAATTTCAACATGTTGGCTACAATTTCGCCAAATTTCATGCAACTATCATGTGTAGTTCCCGAGATCAACTCTGGACAAAAGACCCCCCAATTTTCAATTAAAGGGCAATAACTCATAACCGGAAGTAAATTTTAAAAATTTGAAAAAACCGTTTTTAGACCTTAACATTATCTACAAACCCTGAAAGTTTCATAGCAATCAGTCAAAAAATCTTCGAGAAATGGGCTGCACAAAATTTGCGGGAAAAAAAAAAAAATAATAATAAGAAACAGTAGAATAACAGTAGGGTTTTCCGTTGAAAACGGAAAACCCTAATAAGAAAAGTGAAAAAGAAACAATAGAATAATAGTAGGGTCTTCCGCTGAAGACGGAAGACCCTAACTAGACACGATCTCGTTGCGAGCAACGAGGAGGTCTTCCGTCCGATTTTTAGAAGGTGATATGACATTATCGACTTTGATTTTCGACAAGACAATATGATCTGGAAAAGGAGTGGAGTACTAATGCTTTCCTGTAATGCTTTTTATGAATTCTCTTACGTTGATTTCTTAAATACTTGCATTTCTTCCAATTGAGATAGAAAAGATAAAATTGGTTTACCTCTGGTACCTAAAAACCCTAATTAGGTAAGGCATGAAAAAATCATTTTATTGTTAGGATATATAAACGTATTATACCTAATTCTGCTTTTATAACCTATTACAAAACATCTCTCAGTAAATGACTAGTAAATAGATAAAAGACTTTAGACCCACCTTGATCCCCAATATGAGGGGTCAGTCCCTTTTTCTTTATATCAAATGGAATGTATTTTAATTTTAATCATATTTTGTTCAACTAGTGTTTGGAAATATTATATTTCAAAAGATTTTACGTTCTGATATATAGGTGATTAAATTTTCGGACATTTGACCTCTAAAAACACCTAATTACGTAGCACATGATAAAATCATTACATGGCTTGGAGATAACATATCTGCTTTTATGACATTTCACAAAATATCTCTCAGTAAAGGGCTATATATAAAAGTCTTTAGAGCCCTCTGGTCCCCTTATTTGAGGGGCCAGCCCCTTTTTGTTCAACAAGTATTTAGAAATTCATTACCATTCCTGAGATATATGGAAAGAACGTTTTAGTGGTCGATCCCTTATCTCCTTATAGGGGCCGTTTAACGAAACTTTGAAGGTTGCATATTGTTCAGTACATCATTTTGAGCATCTTTTCTTCTATACTGCATTTCAAAAGATTATCCATTCTGATATATGGGTGATTAAAATGTTGGACATTTGACCTCTAGAAACATCTAATTATACGTAACGCATAATAAAATCATCACATTGAACTGTAAGATAACATATCTGCTTTTATGACCTTTCACAAAATATCTCTCAGTAAAAGGCTATAGATAAAATACTTTAGAGCCCTCCCTTAATTTGAGGGGCAAGCCCCCTTTTCTTGATATCAAATGAAAGGTCAAATATTAAATGATATTATGGGTGATCAAAATTTTGGACTTTTGACCCCTAAAAACATCTAATTAAGTAACACATGATTAAATCATTAGATTCCTTGGATACATAACAGTTGAAATCGACTCAAAATTTTAAATTTTATTTACCTTAAGTGATTTTGAATGACAACAGTTGTGAATGGAATTGGAGATCATTTTCGAGAAATAAACAGGTAGTGAAAATAATTCATGCACAGGATCATGCACATGACAAATAAAGTGTCTTACACATGTAAATCTTAATGTTAAAGCTGCTTGGTCCGATTTTCAATACAATTGTTGTACGCTTCTAAACAATGTTTATGCTAAGTATGTGTGTATTAATATACGTTGCAGTAGTTTTCCTGGTCAATTAAGCCATATTTTAATGAAAAAATAATGTACATGTTGAAACTTGTTGAAACCGGATGTTGTTCATTCCGTCATGCTGTCCAATCCGGCGAAATTCATCTAGCAACTCATTTCAGTTTATACCATTAAGTCTTGTTATTAATAAATACGCATTTTTTTTGCTAAAATTAGATAATTAGATTATAGTTCACCCCATTTTTTTCAGGCCGATATCGTTTATTATCCCCGTTGTATGGCTACACTTACAGAGTTGCATATTATTCTGTCAAAATACTCCATCTATTGTTCCCTGCATCAAAACAGTTCTCACCATTACGTATTCAGCCATCTGTTGACTATTGAAAAAGTATTTCAATCGTATGTATTCCGTTATGGATTTATTGTTTTCCAAAAAAAAAAAATGAAAATGAAAATTGGTACCGTAATTACGATCGATGAAATCTAATATATTTCAGAAGAATTGAAAATTTTGCAAGAATACACGATCAAGACCTACTGCATTAAATACTAAAATTAATTTGCAACAATATCTTCTAAACCGAATGTTGGCTAATTCGGCCAAGTTTTTTAGAACCACCCTCCGCCGGATTAGACAAGTTCTACTGTACAATATACAAAATTTTTTTACAAAATAAACGACATAAAAGGGTTTCGCGTTATTTCGCCTCATGCTCAAACTGGCCCCTTACGTCGAAGCGAGTATGATTGTATTACGACTTTGACATCTGTCCTTTTTATATATGATCTGTTATAACAAATAAAATATACAGCATGACTATTTAACAAAAAAAAAAAAAAAAACAGTGTACAGTTGTTCATTAATAGTTTTGAAGTTTACGTTGTTTATAATAGAAGCAAAACCTGCAGGTTGAATAAACCCAATCATTCAGAGGACGAAACCAAACGGTTACTTTTCTAAATATTCTCATGATGTATTTTTTTTTGGGGGGGGGGGGGTTGAATGCCGCAAAATTTAGTTTTATTTACTTTGAATATTTCTAACGTTGAAAGGAGATCAATTCCGTGTAAATAAGTCTATAACTTTGTAAGATCATTCATTTGGTTTGCATGGAAAATTATTTGATACTCTAATGGCCGAAATATCGGAAGATGCAGCTAAAAGAAATTTCTCCACTTGGTATACATCGAAACGTTATTTCAAATCAGACACCAAACAACATGAAGGGAAATGGAAATATTCGGCGGATCTACATGTTAAAATATTCTTATGATAAAATGTTGTATTTATGGCAAACGTATATTTATTATTTTTTATCTCCTAAAAGATATAATCGCACTTGTGTTTTGTATCCATCTCTTTTTAACTCTTTGTAGCCAAATCTGTCAAAATTTCACCCTCTTGTTGTAAACCACGCTGCAATATTCAAAATGGATGCGCTGTTGAACGAAAGACTAGTACTCGGCTGGAAAAACTTACTGAATGGGCCGTCTAAAATTATTAATTTTAATAATAAATTCAGACATTTTTAGATTTCACAAAGTGTAATTTTTGTTAAGTTACAGGGAAATCATTTTATGCACATATATTTGCACAAAATAGGTTATATGTTATTCAACCAGTGTTTGAAATTTGAGACCATTCTTGATATATTTGGGAAAGAAATTTTAGGGGTCATCTATTCATCTTCTTATCGGGCCGTTTAACAAATGTTGGGCCATTTCCGAGAAAATGCGTATACAAAAACCGTTATTGAAAGAAAAGAATGCAGGAAATGAAAGCTCTTAACAAGGGGGCGGAGAGTGCTTTAAAATTCATATTTACATGTATTTAATTCACCTTGTAAAATTATCAATCATAGGCACTGGATAACTGCTATTGCCTAATTGACAAATTTGATTTGCTTATTGACTCCATGACCACTACAATTTCGCTTAGTTAAACGTTAAATTTAAAAAAAATATATATAAGAATGTACTCCAATCAGGTGTTGTACTATACAGAACGTTCTTTACGCGATCGCCGAGCGATTCTTTTGGGGAAGAACAGTCCTGATCAGACAACAAAAAATAATTAGTATGCTTTTTAATGAATCGGACTACAATTCAGAAGAGGTTAAACCAATAGTGTGACCATTATTCTTTTACGGCCTGAATGTAAATAAAACTTCAACTTGTTTAAAAATTCATAGGTATATTAAGAAATAATCACTGATTCCTTCAATTCCTTCTGTGTTAGCGGGCAATGGTTAGTTTTATCCTGCCCGCACCTACCGCAAGCATGTAACATTGTATAACTTAAGCTGCCTTATCTCGAACGCTTTTTAAATATATTTCAACTCACTTTACTTACTACACCCTGCTTAATTCTCTCTCTCTCTCTCTCTCTCTCTCTCTCTCTCTCTCTCTCTCTCTCTCTCTCATAATTCATAAAAAATTCTAATATTTTGTTAGCCAAATGAATTATCACAGATTACAGATACTTAAGATGTGTGTGTTGGAATAATGATCTTGTGAATATCGCCTATATTTTGTTTTGTTGAAATGGGTAGTGAAACGCATTAAATTCTCAGCAGCAAAATGTCACAAATAGACACAGGTGAAATTCAATGTATTTACATTTCAACTCGTACGACTGTAAAACGTTGGATTATTTTCATTGATGACATATTTTTTTTTATATTTTACGCACTATAATTTAAATCAATGGTTTGATGCATCTTTAACCAATATAATTGAAATGAAAACAATTTTACAAAGAATCAATGAACATTCAATTGTGTGATAACGTACGTAGAAACACGAGAAGCCTGTGTCCTAGACTACAGCGAATCGGTTGTCCACTAGCGCGGCATCTCCTCGGTCCTGTGCGAATGATGTGTTATGTAAATGTACACTCAACGTGGTGGGTTTAAAATGTTTGCAGTTTCATAACTGAATTTTATTTTCCAACAATAAAACTATTTTATGACATATACAAGATCACAAAAAACATCTATTTTTTTTTTATAGATTACGAGACTAAAAATGCATTTCTTCGTAAGTAAAGGTATAATCTTTTTCCATTACTCTTTAACATCGTTAAAATCGGATTTCTTTGTGTTTGCAGCTACATAAAAACCCATGTGTGCATTACAGCAAGACGCAAATATTGTGTATTAGATAACGGCAGACCGCTCGCCAGTCCAGCCGCGACCTATTTCCTCGGCCGCGGGCAAGGGATCGGATACGTAATTGTTCACATACACAGCTCGGAATCCAGCTAGATTTAAATGCGACTCAAATGCATTGCATAGAAGCAGTTCTTTTATCCATAATGTGTTTCACTAGAAAAGAATTAAACTGTCTAAACACTTTCCGCATGTAAGCTGGTACACTGTCTATGGTAGTAGGTAAAGGTATAATTTTTTTTTTTAAATTTACTATTAATATCGTTAAAATCGGAATTCTTTGTGTTTGCAGCTACATAAAAAAAACCATGTGTGCATTACAGCAAGACGCAAATCTTGTGTATTAGATAACGGCAGACCGCTCGCTAATCCGGCCGCGACCTATTTCCTCGGCCGCGGGCAACGGATCGGATACGTAATTGTTCACATACACAGCTCGGAATCCAGCTAGATTTTAAATGCGACTCAAATGCATTGCATAGAAGTAGTTCTTTTATCCATAATGTGTTTCACTAGAAAAGAATTAAAATGTTAAAAGACTTTCCGTATGTAAACTGGTACACTTTATGTCACTTATACGCACAAATAACCCATTTATTTGCCAAATAAAACACAAATACATGGATACAAGTCTAGCTTTTTACACTCATATTACGCAATATCCGAACAAAATATTATTGTTACGACTTTAATAAGATCATAATGAACAACTTTTGCAGCGACAGCCATATCGAAATCTTAACCGCTTTTGAGTTATAAAGTGAAAACTTTCAAGGGTTCTAGGCCCCTGATTTGAGGGGCCAGCCCCTTTTTCTTGATGTCAAATAAAAGACCTTTTAAATATTCATCTTTTTTGTTCTACATGTCTTAACAAAATATTTCCGGGAAAAGAGATAAACTAGGAAAACCATGCAAAATCACAACGCTTTTTAAAACTCATTTTTGGAGCCCTACCGAGCTTTGGCGCTTTTTGCGCTAGAAAATTATAAATGCCCTATTACATATCTATATTCTTTTGTCTATCATTCCTGAAATTTTGAACTCAATATCTTATTTAGTTTATGAGAACCTTCGTGGACAAGCTGACCCTCTAAAAATCGTTAAATTGTAAATATCTCAAAACCGGAAGTGATGTCACCATTAAAAAAAATTTGCAATAAGGTTCAGAGCAATATCTATTAGATCTGAAAGTTTCATATAAATCGGCCGAGTAGTTTTTGAGAAATCGCGTACACAAAATATGTAAGAAAAAAAAAGAATAGGGAAAAAGAAACCGAACGAAAACAATAAGGTCTTCCGTTGGAAACGGAAGACCTTAATAATAAGAAAAGTGAAAAAGAAACAATAGAATAATAGAAGGGTCTTCCGCTGAAGACGGAAGACCCTAATAAGAACCGTACAAAAACAATAAGTCTCCAAACTTCGTTTGGGAGACTTAATTATATCTGAGACAATTTATTCGTCTTTTGACATAACCACCACTGATGAAGCAACATCTTCTAAAAGTCCACCTGGTTCGACAACTGAATCAGCAAATCTTCTTGAAACGACAACCACGAACGAACCAGCCACTGAATCATCCAGTCAAGGTGCCACCACAACCACAGATCAGTCACCATACAATATATCAAGTCAAACTGGCTCCACCCTTGACTCACATACAAGTGAATCGTTGCGTCCTGAAACTACGACCACAAACACACCAGTCATTGAAACAATGAGTCATGCTGCCACTGCGAATACAGATTTACAACAAAACGAAATGTCTAGTCGGATCGGTTCCACTACAACAGGCGAACAAAAGACTGAAACAACTGATTTTGTTGAAACGATTTTCACTAATATGGCAACAACCGAAACATCTAGTCTTTCTGACTACAAATCTTCAGATTTCCCCATTACTGACACAACAAGTCGTAATGTTGTCTTGACCACCACTGATCATCAAACAACTGAAATATCAAGAACAATTGACTTGACCACAAAAGAACCAGCAACGACAAAAACAACAAATTTTATTGATTTAACAACTACAGGTTTACAGACGTCTGATACATCAAATGTTATTCATTCAAGTACTCCGGATCCAGCAACAACTGAACCAACGTGGTACAGTGACACATCTATTCAATACATACCTACAACACGGTCATCGTCAACAGAAAGTTACTCGCCAGCGTCCACTGATATCTCAGTAATTGAATCTTCCATTGTCACGCACTCAGCGGAGCAAACTACGACAGGTATGGTTTTATTATACGTTTATTCATTAGTAACATATGTGGGTAACTAGATCTTTAAAAAGGAAACTTTTGATACGTTTTACAGTGTATTAGGTTTCATCAGGGCGACTCAGAAAGTGAGCAATTTTCTAATTATTGTATTACAAAAACAACCATCCGAATGAAAATAAATTTGGGGTGAAATTGTTTTATTTATTAAGAGTAATGATGAATAGAATCTAAAAAAAAAAAATCAACGTACATGTACTATTTTATTCATTTTTGTTCGAAAAATAGAAACTACTTCCTTTTGTATTGTTTTATTTGCTTCAAATTTTTATATTTCCAAAGTACTTTCTATTTCCAGGCCGATCGGACTTGTCTTGTGTCACGATGTTTGAATTTTCTGGCGGGAAGTTCCATGAAGTACCCTGTTTTAACGATATTTATTCATGGATTGTATGTTTATTGTTTTTGGGTTGATTTTATCAAAGAAACACCTCGGTACAGTCAAATGGGACAAACTTCAGTTTAAACAAAATATTAATATTTCGTTACTCGTACAAAAACGAAAATAATTAACTAAGCTATTTTTATATTTAACAAGAATTTTTTTTTCTTTTATTTGAAGAAAACTCATTACGTTCATTAAAATAGCGGGGGGGGGGGGTAAATGTCAACGAAAATATAACATTTCATTTAAACTTATGCCATAAGTTAAATATTTTTGTGAAAAAAAATTAAAAAAACATATCTTGATAAAATACGAATTTCGCTCATACATGTAGTTGTGGACTTGTGTCGTTACTTTATAACATACTCTAATTAATACCACAGTACTTTTTTTTTTAATTTTGTACCGTATAATCATCATATCTGTAGGGGTTATAGCTAATTATTTTTGTGAACATTTAGCTGATCACTTTTTATATGATTCACAATATACATGTATATTCTGCATTGATAATTATGTAAAGACCAATAGATCTATGAATTATCATGTATATTTATCATCTCTTTCAAGATTAAACAGAGAAGATACGATGTGTATATTCTGCATTGAAAATTATGTAAAGACCAATAGATCTATGAATTATCATGTATATTTATCATCTTTTTCAAGATTATACAGAGAAGATACGATGGTTCTACGTCATTTTACAGAAATTGGTCTGATTATGAAAATGGATTTGGATCGGCTAGATCCGAAATTTGGTTAGGTAAAACTAAAACACCTGATAAACATTTGAACATTCTCTTTTTTATCTTTAAGTTCAATATACAAGAAAGAACATCTTCTCAATTTCATAAGAGGTCTTATGTAAAATTTTAACTCTGTTTTAGGTAACCAATACATCCACGAACTAACAACCGCCGGATATAACATTCTGAGAATTGAGCTAACTAGCTTTACAGGGGAAGTGAGAAAAATAGAATATGACTTTAGTATAGAAGACAAAGTCAACAATTACAGACTTCATATTTCGGAACGCGGAGTCTCTAACATAAGTAAGACATATTTTACCTATTAAAATTGAAAATGGTATAGCTCACATATTTTTTTTAATATATACAAATTGCGAGTTTCATTCAATTGACTCTTAAACAAGTAATAAACAGACATTTTTGTCTTCCACCTTAAATTCAAATCTTGTTTGATCGAAAAGCAAACTCTTTAATTATATTGAATGCCATTCGAATCAGAGAAACGGTATTTTTGCTTTTCCAGGCACTTTGATATGCGTTTTAGCAAAGAATATATTTTTTTTAAGTGTTCAATGCCCTTGTCTTATGAAAAAACTTATCGGTCTACATGCAATAATCAGTCACTTTCAAATCTTTGAAAATTGGTAGAAATACTGCTTTGCGCTCTGATCAAAAAAACATTTACACACTTAAAGCTTCTAAACATCTTTGTTCTTCGTGGATTAATTAATTTGCATTGTAAATAACTGAAATAAATACTTTATTTTAAGCCTACCCTCTTCATTGCAAGAAAAAAGACTATCGGTAAATTGATATCGACCAATATGTCTAAAATATTTGAATCCTAATCCTCCAATGTATATAATTTAAATAGTGATTTTATTATCTATCGATAGAATTTTTGTTTTAGGAAAAGACAAATGAGATTTTTAGCTAAACTGAAGGAAAAGCGCTTTATTATTTTTTTAAACAATAAATTAAATAAATATTTACTCTTAAAGTTGTATCTTACAGCAGAAACCACAAGCAGAATAATAGATCTAAAAAGGATTATTTCTGGATTTTATATTGCATCAACGTCACTAAAATGTATGATGTCGGTAAATAAATAAAAAGTAATATTGCATTATCTTTGTATAATGACTCATATAGTATATATGATACAGATGATGATATAGAGAATGTCTGTCACGTGTCTTTTGATTAATCATAAACTAAAGACCTTTACTTTCTTCAAGAATGTCGTGTTTAATTATAACAAATTAAATGCGAAAAAATAACAACTGAGCAATGTTTGGTTATTTTCCATAAAGATAGCTTAGAGAGAAGTGACTTGGCATTCTTCTGTACATTTGATAAAGACAACGACAACTGGAGTGCCACTAACTGTGCAGATTTGTCAGAAGAAGCCAGTGGTTGGTGGCACTCTAAAACTTCATGGTGTACAGATGGTAACTTGAATGGAATATATAAGGACAAGTATATGAACTATCCGCAGGGAATCCATTGGTTTGAGTGGAACAAAGATTGGACCCTCAAAGAGACAAAAATGATGCTTAGAAAGCCATGATACCTTGTATAATCATCTTCTTTTGTTATCAAACAATCCATTGAATTTTTGTTGTGACAGGTTTTACCATCCTAATTTTGTGTATTATTATCTATATTAGTTGTACGAATTCATGTAATTATATTGTATTTTATTTAAGTTATGTTGCGTTTTATCCCTAATAAAATTACTTTTTTTTATTATGGTACATGTAACACATTTTAAATGCACAAATTTATATCAATAGAGAAACCATATTCTGGCTATTTGCAGTTAGTTTTTTTTTTCTTTTTTTTTTTTGCTAAATAACATATATTATAATGACACAAATAATCAGTTTGTGTAACGGTCATTTATTCACATATAAATGACTAGAAACATCAACAAATACACATAACATAATAATACCTCGAAATGAATTGACTTGGCTAAAACATAATTTAAACTAAATGTACACATTGACTAGTTGGTTCAAAAAGGTCACATGACACAAAGTAGCCCAGCCAATTATAATGTACAACATAAAAGAACTAATCAATACTAAAATACACCAAAAAGGTGGTGCATGCAACAAATGTATATATGAAGCCAACCTAGAGCAACAACTCAATATTTTTGCTAAAACAAAACATAGCATACTAGTACGCCATTTTGTTATAAATTAATAAATTGGATATAGAACGTTTTTGGTAATGTGGATTTTTCATCATTTACCTTGGATTTATAGCAAAACAAGTAAAAATAAAATCGATAAGTAATGTAATAAGAGTAAGTAACTTTTAATTAATTTGAAGACATTTTTGACAAATAAGGAAGAGTTTAGAATTTGGAAATGATTCAATATATTTATCAAATAAATCACTCATAAGTTACTGATCAAGTTAGGCGTTAAAATGCAGATTTATTTCCAAATAAAATTGTTTTTCTCGCAGATTCTTCGACTGTTGCCCAACATTTGTCTTAAAGCTATCTATTCGACTTTTAAATGTTTTTGAACAAGCATTAGTTGCAGCATTAAAAAAGATGTTCATTGTTATTTTCATATTGTTCTGATATCACCGTTTGTATTTCCCAAATCATTGCAATATTGTACACATTTATTCGTCACGGGTTATTTTCGCCCTTCTTTACTTGCAAAAGGTTTTGCCCCATCTTGAATTCGCCCAACACTGTGTTCATAATTTTAGACATAGGAAAATTCGCCCGCCCAGTCTTAGATTTGCCGGCTGACAACGATGGAAAAATGAGCGAAAATAAAATGGAGACCAATGGTTACTCTGTATACAGTTATTATTTTTTAGTTATTTTTTTGTTTTAGATTACCAAATGATTGGAATTATGAACCTCATTTGATATCAATGTCAAGAAATCTTGACGAATATTTAAAGAATGTAAAGTGTAACAGTACTTTTTATCTGTTAATAAGGTAGGTACTGGCTGGAGTATCATGTCCACCTAAAATTACCTGCAATGATGTGACATTTAAATGACTATTTTAAGTGCTCCGTGTTCAAATTCTTGCCAGTCTTACTCAGTTTACATGTATTTTCTAAAGTTCCCAGGAAAATTTAATTTGTTACAAGTTAAGCTAGTGACTGTATTATTTGCGTTAACTTTAACTATAACATGCAATGTAGATTAACATCGCTTTCGTTGAAAGTTGCCAACAATGGGATCAATATCTTAATACACGATTCAACTGCCACACAATCGGGCGTTCTACCTAAGACTTATTACATTACTGAGTTAGTCTTCGTGAAGTCATGCTACTAATAATTCCCTTATCAACTTTGTTTTTTGCTACAGTGATATCAAAAATTGAGGAGAAATATTTTGTATTTTCCGGAATGGTTTCCCAAAATGAAAATATTAGCGCGGTCTTAGATATTACAATGTCTAGAGATGACAATGCTAATTTACGATGCGGTGCCGAATGTAATACACAGAACAATTGTTCAGGAATGGACATTTGTGAAGAAATGGGTCGGTGTAGAATTTGGAAAACAATATTTCCGGAGAATTTGAATTCAAATGAAACAGCTGTTCAAATGTGTCGCCGTTATCTAAAGGTAAAACTCTTAATCTTCTAAACATACTGCAAACCAACCTTTATTCGCGACGACTTTTTTCGGGTTTTACTTCCGATAAACTGGTTCGCGATGACTAATGTTCGCGACCAAGCCTTATCCAGACCCACTTTGTTATAAAAACCATATAATAACAACTGGTTCGCGGCAAGAAATATTCACCACGACGAGATCTTCGCAAACTTCGCGAAAATTTCTCGTACGCTAATAAAGGTTGGTTTACAGTAATCGGTATTATTAACACAATTTAAGCAAGAACAGTTTAAATGTAAATTCATGGAACCTTACATGTAACAATGATATACACAAAAAACACAAACCAAAAGGTCGTATATTCATAAGGAAGAGCTTGAATTTGGTAGCAGAGTTTAACAATCATATTATTAGGATTTTGCAAAATGGCATCTGCTTTAATTAAGCATTATTCGAGAATCGTTAAACTTTTAAATCTCTGACATTTTCCTTTTTTTCCAATCTCTTTTTTAAAATGATTTTCAAAAACATATGACTGGTGTTTCAAGCTCTATCAAATTAATGAATTTCTATGATTGTTGCTTGTTGTTGCTCTTTGTTATTTGATTTATTTATACATAAATATTTATTTAAAGAATTACTGATAAATTTTTGGTTCACATTTTTGTTATTGTTGCCCTTTTTCAAACAGTTCATGTTATGACCTCATCTTTATAAACTTGTTTTAAAGTTTTTTTTAAAAATCAGTTACTTATTACTTATTTTACTTTTCTATTCATTAAGCATTTCATGTGTATTTTCACAAATTCGACATAAAATGAAATGATTTTTTTTTTGGTTTCCATACAAAGCTTTTCTTTTTTTTTTAATTAAAGTTTAAAAATCATAAATAAAAATATGTTATCCCCTTAATAGCAAAATACAATATTTTTAAGTAAATTAAACAAATCACTAAGTTATCATCATAATACATACAGATTTATAACTTTTTCTAATTTCATATGTTAATCTGGAAAGTGCTAGTTAAGATACCAGATACTTTTTTACCACTATCTGTCAGTATTTTATATTTAAAGAAAAATAGTATTCGTGGTTTTTTCGCGCCATTTCGACAGTTATTAGTATTACAGATCAACAGGTAATTGGCTTTGCCTAATCGGCGCACTCCACGTGAAACACCTTATTTTTTTATACTCAGTATTTAATTGTACTTTGCGCACTTTCGACAGAAATCGTTGGTGATATTGGTGGCTGAGTTTTTGGGGCATATTCGTAATCCGGGTTTTTTTTTACTTTCGTGATTTTTTTTTCATTAAACATGTATAAGTTATAGAAGTAATACACTATGGTTTATTTTATAACGTGGAGAAAATCTTGGATCTTATAAACCGATTACCTTTAAAAGATCAGTTACTCTAGTCAAAGAGTCTGAAAACAAACAAATTAGCTAAACAATAAAGATGATGGAATTAATTATATATACGTATGCTGCTTTGCTCCTTGGGAACGAAAATATGCTAGAATATGATATATATATTTGAATAACATACACAAACAAATTATGTCTATTTTATCTTCTTCTTTTTTATTTTGAAGCAGTTATCTCAATGGTACATGTACACAGCAAAATGTGCCACATATGTTTCACATATGTTGTGATCAAACATAAGTATAACTCATGTGTATCATATGTAAATCATGCGTGATTTTTCAACACATGTTAAACATGAGTTCAAAAAAATATGGTAAACATGTGTGTATAAACGCATGTATACATACACACATGTGTAACATATGTTACTTTTTCCCATACGTTACACATATGTTATACATGTGTTATTCATGTGTATTTTTTTCTATATGTATTTCATAAGTTATTTTAACACATGAGATACATATGTGTGAAGAAAAACCTTGCCATTATACATGCGCAGATCCAGAAAATTTTTCAAGGGATTGGGGAGGGGGGTCCGAAGAATAATTGTGTTTGTCGGGGGGGAGGGGGGGGAGGTCCGAGGCATATTTGCGATAATGTTACTATGTAAATTTAATAAATTTTCATCATTTTTCAGGGCGGTGGGGTTGGGGACCCCCCTCCCCCTCCCTGTAGATCCGCGCATGTTATACATGTTTGTAAATGGCTTAAAATTTACATGTAGTAATGAATAGATGTATAACTGAATTAATAAATTAACTGAAGCCATGTACTCTCTTTAAAATGACGAATCCGGATTTAAGCCGGAATCGACTCAAATTTTGTCGTTCACAAATATACGTCACATTTTTACGTCACGGAAGCAGAAGATCAAGCTGCAGGGCGATAGATAAAGGTAAGTGTTTTCATTTACTTGCATTTTAAAATTTTATCATACAATGGCCGGTGGTAAAAGAGGGAACATACCGGGAAAATTCGGGTTGAAAGACGATATATAAACGATCGACGGACACCATTGTGGTTTTAAAAAAGAACTATATTCCTTTAAGCCTTTATGTTAATAAAAGAATTAAAATATAGCTATACTAAATGAAATACCAGTGAGTTAAATACAGTAGTTGAATCACACATTTATAGAATATTTCAGAAAACGAACGGCCGGTTACCTAGTTAACGTTAGATCTTTCAACGTGCTCAATACTGAACATAATTTTCCCGAAAGATCTCAACTCAGCAGCTAACGGAATTCAGTTGAATTAGGCTAATTAATTCATATGGGAAGCATAAAATATTTGTTGATCTGAAGACATATTAAAATATAAAAAGTTGAAAAATGAAAGTAGCAAAAGAACTAGAGCAAAGCTCGTTGCAAAGCAACGAGTACGTCTTGACTTCCATTTGCAGCTGAGGGAACAAAAAAAATCATCAATACACCTACATGTAATTAATTCTTTATGTTTTTATATTACAAAAAACGATTGAATGATCAGTAAGTCGTCTGAATTAAGTTATAGTCTTAATAAATGCTAATTGAATGATTTTTTAAAGTGTATAGGAATGCATCAGTGGGACGGATGTAGGATATCAACTATAACCAGACACATAAATAACGTGTCTCTGCTATGTGACAGATGTCTCTCTAAATTGTTAAAATGTAAGTACATATATCATGGAATTTCAATTCAAACATTTTATGAAACGTAATTTTTATATTCATTATAATTTATATGTATACATAAAATATGTCATTTTTAACTTTAGTATAATATGCTTTGATAACACAAACTTATTGATATATGTAACTCATTATGATGTACACATGTATGTATTCAACTATTTAGTGTAATATATTTTGTAGCAAATGGATGTAATATAAGATTTGTCTGGAAGAAGTCTGAAGACATTGTAGGAACAATCTAGGATCAAGACTTGAGTTCAAAGATAGCAGAATAAGATGCACTGTGGTTGCAATAATTGTGAAAAATAATGGTAAATAAATTAAGGTTCTGACTGTATATATTAATGTTAAGAATTTTATTACATTGACTATTTGTAAGTGTTTAAAATCTCACTTAACTCAACTGATTCAGGCTAATAACTTATAGAATATTTTTATGCATTTTTTTTTTAGTCTAAATGTGCCTCTTTAAGGAAAAACATTGAAAAGTGAGAAGTTGGAGTTGGGCAGAAATCTGGCTGCGAGGCTGAATATATTCACTAGAGGTAAAAGGTTTATACATGTATAAAAATGTTTTACTTTTCTGACTTTTCTATATAGCCACCAAATCTGTATGTCTGACTGTCTGTCTCTCTCTTTCTCTCTCTGTGTGTGTGTGTGTGTGTGTGTGTGTATATCTCTCACCTCTCTCTCCCTCTCATGTATAAAATTTCAGACAAACCTATTTGCTTGTTATGGTTATTGTATCACCATATTAATGTACAGCTAGGATTGTTTATTTAAGTAGATTTATTGCAAATAGATTATACGATGTTATTGAATTTACAAATACAATTATCTTCTTTTTCAGAAACTGGAAATTTTGAAGACGATTTTGAAGACTGATTTTGTAATGGAGCTGCTTGAAATTAAATTTAATGTGATCTGAACATGTGTGTTATTGTAGTTCTTTGTTTGATTTTTGTTTTTATAAAATCTTACTAAGTAATTTAATGTAAAGAATTTTAATTTATTCCTTAGTACATATAAATGGGTAGATTTTAACATATGAAATACATGTATATGGTTAGCCACATATGTTAAACATATGGATAGAAAAAACATGTTAAACATACGTGAAACATATGTGAAACATGTGTTTTAATACGTATGTGAAACATACGGGGTGTTTTTTATACGTTTCACATATGTGAAGACACGTATGTTAAACATATGTTTAACATATGAAAAACATATGTTGCACATTTTGCTGTGTAATATTGATGAAAAGCTTTGTATAAATATAACTTTGCACTAAGTTTCATAATGAAATTTCTTTGGTTTCATTTATATTCATGAACACCAATGTTTGAGAATTGATTGAATTTTACTCTTTCAAGCATGCGTATCAACATTGATCCTATCAATACATTATATTATTAAAAATTGCATTTTAGTATCAATGAACGTTAAGTTTTGTGGGTCAGCTAAACAATAAAATCCAATAACATTGGAATTTCAACATTTTCAATAAAAACAGATCATAGAGTACGCATTTTTAAACATAATATTGTTTTTAATGCACATGTGACAATCTTTAAGATATTTTTAAAAAAGTAATTACGTAGTCGCTCAAAGGAATATTATGTCAAATATAAATTAACCATATACGTGTATATGTAAAACAAGATAGCATGGTTGTTCACTAAACGGAAGCAAAGCTTGTGATTACAAATAAAATAGATAATGGTATTGTATCAGTTGTTAAACCAAAGGAGACAAACATGAATTATTTGTATGGTTATAAGATTGAAGACAGGCAATCGATGATGCTTGGTGAAAGGGGAACATTAGAAATAGTTATTTTGTGAACGACTTCAACTTTTAAATAATAAATGTTCTTTCGTGCTAGTTTGTCATTACGGCCTAATAATCACTTCGTAGATACTACGGCTCAATTTTTCGCAAATACTATGAAATGACAATTTTCCAGTAATTTTTCAACTTAAATGAATTTTTTTTGCAATGATAAAAGTATGAACTTTGAAAAAATTAGGCTTTGTAACGACTAAAAATTCTCAGTTTATCGCTAAAATTTATAAATTTAGACGGTCCTTCCAGTAAAGTTTGCTAAACAAGCGTTTTGTTCAACAGCGCGTGAGCATTGATTATAAACACTTCAGCGTGGCTTTCAGCAAGAGGGTAAAAAGACCACGAATTTCGACAGATTTTGCTAGAAATGGATCAAAGAGATAAAGACAAACCAAGAAGATACAGATAAAAAAATATAAAGCTACGTGTGTCATCTCTGCATCATTTAATTATAAGACTATTTTAACATCTACATCCGCTGAGTATTTCCATTTCCCTTCTTGTTCAAGTGCCTCATTTAAATAACGTTTCGAGATCGTACATGTACAAAGTATAAAAATTTCCTAACTTTAAGTGTTAAAATGGCGCTTTATTTGTCATTTTGTCATTTCCTTTACGTAATTTAAATGCATATCTTCAGCTATATTGTGCAAGACATTGAAAATAATCTTCAGATAAGTCGTGTTTTTTACAGGTAGATGCATCAGAAATAGAACAAAACCAACAATCTGCAATAAGAACAACCGGTAAGATTTGCTTTGTATATACATATATTTCTAGATAATGCATTACAAACTTATAGACACTGTTATCACAAATTTGAAGGCACACAACTCAATTGATGAGAAAAGATATTTCTGATAGTCTTCTCGGAAACCGATTTGTGTCCAACACAAAGTAGTATGATTAAATGTGTTGTTTCCATTTAATTGAAATAAATATTGCAGATATTGCCCTAACAAACGTAACAACGCGTGAGGTTGGATCTGAGACAACATATTCGTCATTTGATATAACAACCACTGATAAAGCATCATCTTCTGAAAGCTCAACAGACTCGACATTTACAAATATACCAATCACTCATTCTTCAGCTGATCTTGAAATGATAACTACAGATCTATTTACAACTAAATCATCATATCTTCTCGAAACTACAACCACGAACGAACCAGCCACTGAAACATCCAGGCACGGTGGCACTACAACCACAGATCAGTCACCATACAATATATCAAGTCAAACTGGCTCCACCCTTGACCCACAAACAAGTGAATCGTTGCGTCCTGAAACTATGACCACAAACACACCAGTCATTGAAACAATTAGCCATGCTTCAATTGCGAATACAGATTTACAACTAAACGAAATGTTTAGTCAGATCGGGTCCACTACAACAAGCCAACAAAAGACTAAAACAATTGGTTTTGTTGAAACGATTTCCACAAATGTGGCTTCAAGTGAAACACCAAGTTTCTTTGACTCCACTTCTTTAGATTTACTGATTACTGACACAACAAGTCGTACTATTGGCTCAACTACAACAGACCTACTAGCAACTGGCCTAACAACCACAGATCTGCAGCTACCAACCGGATTATCAAGTTCTACTACTTTACCTTCCTCAGATCTGGACACAACTGAATTATCAAGTATAATTGACTTGACCACCACTGACCACCCAACAACTGAAATATCGAGTATAATTGACTTGACTATACCTACAACACAGCTATCGTCAACTGAAATCTACTCGCCAGCGTCCACTGATATCTCAGTAATTGAATCTTCTGTTGCCACCCAATCACCGGAGGCTAACCCAAGTTTAGTGCAAACTACGACAGGTATGTTTTTTATACTCTTACTCATCGATACCTATGTGAATAATTTTCAAAAAAGGGCGGAAACTGTTGACAGCGTTTTATCATCGGATTTTTTCTTATAATTGTATTACAAAGAAACCATCATAATGAAAAAAGTTTTGGGTGAAAATGTTATTTTTTTAAGTAATAAGGATTAAAATTTTAAAAAATCTAAAAAAAAAAAATAATAAAAATTGACGTAGATGTACTGTTTTATTAATTTTTCTTTTAAAAAATAGAAACGACTTTTTCGTATTATTTTATTTGCTTCAAATTTTAAATTTCCAAAGTTCTTTCTACTTCCAGGCCTATCGGACTTATCCTGTGTCATGATATATGAATTTTCAGGCGGAAAGTTCCATGAAGTACCCTGTTTCAACGATAGTTATGCGTGGATTGTATGTTTATTGATTATAGGTTGATATTATCAAGTAAACACCTTAATACAATCAGTAGGGACAAACTATATCTTTAATAAACAAAATAATAAATATCGTTACGAGAAACTCGTTAATGGGAAAAAATTCTAATGTATGTTTTATATAAAAAAAAAATATGTGATTGTGATGAAATTTGTTAACGAAAAATAACCTTTTATTAAAAACTCCTGGCACGGGGTAAATCCTGGTATGATTAAGATGAACAAGATATATGTGTGCCAATGCTTACTAGTGATACCCCTGCTCTAATGTTAATATGCAAAATAAGCAAAGTCGACATTTAACAGAAAGTTGAGATCCGATCGGTACAAAAATATATCCCACGATATGGCATGCCTAAACAAATATTGTGTTAAAATTTCAAGCATCTGCGATAAAAAGTTGCTGAGAAATCTTTGACGAAAATTTGTTTGAAAATTTAGGCTTAAAATAA
Organism: Magallana ariakensis; assembly: GCA_020458035.1. Lineage (NCBI taxonomy): Eukaryota > Metazoa > Mollusca > Bivalvia > Ostreida > Ostreidae > Magallana > Magallana ariakensis. The sequence goes on from CM035820.1 coordinate 26,814,166, forward strand.
TCAAAGTCGTTATTTAACAGGAAGTTGACCTCCGATTGGTACAAAAATATATCCCACGATATGGCATGCCTAAACAAATAGTGTGTTAAAATTTCAAGCACCTGGGATAAATAGTTGCTGAGAAATCTATTACGAAAATTTGTTTGAACATTTTGGCTAAAAATAAACAAAGTCGTCATTTAACAGGAAGTTGACCTCCGATATGTACAAAAATATATCCAACGATATGGATGCCTAGACAAATAGTGTGTTAAATTTCAAGCATCTGCGATAAAAGGTTGCTGAGAAATCTTTGACGAAAATTTGTTTGAACATTTTGGCTAAAAATAAACAAAGTCGTCAATTAACAGGAAGTTGACGTTCGATTGGTACAAAAATATATCCCACGATATGGCATGCCTTAACAAATAGTGTTTTAAAATTTCAAGCATCTGCGATAAAAAGTTGCTGAGAAATATTTGACGAAAATTTGCTTGAAAATTTTGGCTAAAAATAAACAAAGTCGTCATTTAACAGGAAGTTGACCTCGATTGGTACAAAAATATATCCCACGATATGGCATGCCTAGACAAATAGTGTGTTAAATTTCAATCATCTGCGATAAAAAGTTGCTGAGAAATATTTGACGAAAATTTGTTTGAACATTTTGGCTAAAAATAAACAAAGTCGTCATTTAACAGGAAGTTGACGTCCGATTGGTACAAAAATATATCCCACGATATGGCATGCCTAAACAAATAGTGTGTTAAAATTTCAATCATCTGCGATAAAAAGTTGCTGAGAAAAATGCGACAAAAATTTTTGTTACGGACGGACAGACGGACAGACAGACACACAAGGGTAAAACAGTATACCCCCTTCTCCTTCGGAGCGGGGGTATAATAAAAAGAAATCTTTAAACATAAGCTGATACCATGTTTGCATCTTCTAATTAAAACCACAGTACTTTGGTTGATACCATGATATTATTTTGATATTTAAGAGTAAGGCCCAAGGGTTTTTTTCTGTATTCTGGAAAAATCATCACATCTGTAGGGTTTTATAGCTTTGGGGTTTTTTCCGTGTGTTTAATTATTAATGAAATAATTATGTCTAATTCACAAAAAAAATTCTTCATTTATAATTCTGTAAGTAACGATAGATCTTCAAAATTCATCATTAACATGTTACTTTCAGTATGAATAATCATTTCTATTTACTACTTTTTTCAAGATAATACAGAGAAGATACGAGGGCTCTATGTCATTTTACAGAAATTGGACAGATTATGAAAATGGGTTTGGATCTGCTAGATCCGAAATTTGGTTAGGTAAAAGTGAACTCCTGCTGTGCATTAGAATGTTCTCTACTTTTATCTTAAAAATCAATATATAAAGCAGAATGTCAATTTAAAAACAGGTCCGAGGTAAAATTTGTGTAATATTCTGTTTCAGGTAACCAATACATCAATGAACTAACAACCGCCGGATATAACATACTGAGAATTGAGATAACTAGCTTTACAGGGGAGGTGAGGCAAATAGAATATGACTTTAACATAGAAGACAAAGCCAATAACTACAGACTTCATATTTCCGAACGTGGAGTCTCGGACATCAGTAAGCCATAAACATTCCTATGCCATTTTTACCGTTTGAAATTAAACATGGTATAACTTATAGAATTCTTTAATAGGTAAATTCCGAACACTTTCGAACTTGCGAATTTCAAACAATTAACGCTCAAACAACTAATACACAGACAGTTTTGTCTACCACATTAAGGTCAATTCTTGTTTGATCGACAAGCAAAAGTTTTAGATATATTGGATGGCATCCGAATCATAGAAGCGGTATGTTGCTTCCTCTGACACTTGGAGTATAACAAGGAACATATTTCATTGATAAGAACAGTGTTTGGGTAGGGTTTTTCTGGTGAAAAGACTTACTGTGGTTTCATCAATATTCGTTGAATACCAATTTTCGTGGATTTCGTTATTAAGTTGATCTATGAAATTAAATGTTCATTGAAGTGCAATTTCTATTAACATTTTGTATTCATAGGGTCATTGGCCACGAATTTACGTATCCTTGAAACTGTGATTTTCACTTTTTCCACGAAAATTGATACCCTTGAATATTAATGAAACCACAGTATTGGTCCACATGTATTGTCAATGTCTTTCAAATCCCTTTTTTATCATGAGGTTGGAAGTTGATACAAATTCTACTTCGCGTGTTGATCAGAAACATTTGCATACTTATATACATTTTTGTTTTACATGGAGTATTAAGTATGACTTGTAATTAACTAAAATGAATACTGCATTATTCTTAGTCTAGAATTTTCAATGCAAGAATGCAAGAAAAGAGATTATCCTAAAATTGATATCGACTAATACGTAGAAAAAAGATTAAATTCTTATCCGATGTATAAAATTTGTCAAAAGAATCTCATCAAGTCCTAGTGTTCGAAAGGAAGAAAATGTTCTTTTAATCTATACTTAAAGAAAAACGAGTTCATTTTAGCAAGCAGGGCATTTCATGAATATTTAACAAATCAAGTGTCATTAAATCTGCATTTTAATTTAGAAGAATGAATTAAAGAAGGCGATTTATATTGAATCCACGTCACTTAACTGTAAGATGAAGGTAGTAATTAACAAGTGATATTGCATTATCTAAGTGTTATTACTAACACTGTGCATATCAACGTTTGTACTCATGCTAGAAACAACGTTAGCAAAAACATCTTGTTGCACGAATTGATATCGTTCTACAATATGTCATTTACAGGTACACGTGAGTGGTTTCTGCACCGAAACGGCTGTGTTGTCAACATAGTGTTTATTGTGAAAACGCAAAATAAGTTTGCGCTAAAGTAATAGGACGGTGGTGCTGGATTCCATTTTCAATACTTTTTAAAACAATAATCTATAACTGTGTAGTATAGACATTGAAACAAGTTTAGCTTTTTAAAAATGCTTACCGTCTTTAGAGCAAACTCTAAACAGCAAAAAATCATCAAAGAAAATTTAATTCTTTTTTATATAACGTTAAATGTCGCCTTTCTCTACATGCAATGGCGTGTGGAACTATTGTTATAAGTGCCTTAAGCGTTGATGGCTTAAATTAAGAAATGCGTACCACTTGCTTGTTACTTGAGATCGACTATAGTAGGGAAAAGAGATCTTAGGAAGGGTCGTATCATTTTGATAAAATCAAAGTTAATACCACAGCATTCAGCATCTTCTTTTACTGATATTAGTTTTATTGTATTTTATATGCTATCTTGTTTACTGATATAAGACATATTGTAACAATTTTCACATTTTTGTATTTGCATAAACAATACAAAAAGAAAGGACAAACATTCAATAGATATTATAGAATATTGCTTTCGACTAGTTGTAGTAAAAAAAATTAAAGTCTGGATTTCATTCGTAGCAATTTTTATAGTTTTTTTTTCGTTTTCTCACTTTTTAAGATTTGAAATCTAAGAAAATTGTTAAATCGTACGTGAAAAAGATCATCAGAAAATTATCTCCCTTGCGCCGAACAATTTTTCCACCAATGAAATAAATGTAAATTTTCACATCATGTATTTTCTACCAATCACAAAGAAGAGGAAGTGCACAACCCGAATACCGTAAATTATTTCAACTCTTTATACCGTCTTCCAAGAAAGACGGTAAAAATAAAGTATCTAGTTACGTAAATGTAAGTTAATTACTAAATACATTTTTTATACGAAAAAAGTTCTTATAAATTTGGTAGGTGCATGTGATAGTCATTTTCATGATGTTTTGAAAAGGATATTGAAACTGTTTTTATATAAAAGATATCCAGTGCCCTCAGATCAGTCCTGTATACTTTTAGAAACTGTTCGATTTCTATTTCAGGAATATTTAATTGAAATAATTAGTTGCCCTGAATTAAACGCTTTCTTGGTTTTTTTTTTATTAATTTCAGATAGTCTGGAGACAAGTGACTTGGCATTCTTCTGCACATTTGATAAAGACAACGACAACTGGAACGCCGTAAACTGTGCAGATTTGTCAGAAAAAGCCAGTGGTTGGTGGCACTCTAAAGCTGCATGGTGTACAGATGGTAACTTAAATGGAATATATACGGACCAGTATATGAACTTTCAGCAGGGAATCCATTGGTTTGAGTGGAACGGACAGTGGACCCTGAAAGAGACGAAAATGATGCTTAGAAAACCCTAATGAAGTATGAACTTTAAGAACATGCCAGTGGATAGTGACTCTCAAAAAGGCAATGTGCACCTATGGTAATTTATATGTGATCTATTCGGATCAGTATATGAACTATCAGCAGGGAATCTATTGGTTTGCGTGGGAAAGGCAATGGACTCTCAAAGAGACAAAAATGATGCTCAGAAAACTATAATAATTGGCGTTTTTATTCGTTTTTGTGGTTATTTTTTTCATGGTGTACCGATGGTAACCTTAAAGGGTTCTATTCTGACTAGCAAGTAAACTTTCAGCAGCAGATCTATTGGTTTGATTGGGAAAAGCAAAGGACACTCAAAAAGACAATAATGAGCCTAAGAAAACTTAAATGTAATATGCTCTTGTTAATATTTTGTCGATTTTATTGTTGCTTATATGTACAAAATCAGCAATTCATCAAAATATACAAGACATCACGTTGCATCGGTAAATGTTTTCTCCACGAATGCATGTACTCATAAATCTATTTTTTTTAACTAAAATACCAACTGATATTACATGTAAGGAAACTACAATAGCACAGTGTTACCCTCATGTAAATGTGTTTTTATACATATAATTATATAATGTAATAAAGATTTTTTTTTCAAATTGATGATTTAAATGAATTGTTTATAACCTTAGGCATTGGGTAGGTATCAGAGAATCACATAATAATATCTTTAAGTTATACTACACCTATATTTATCTATAGGAAAAATAAATATTCCATTTCAAATTATTTACTTGATATCATAGTTTAAAATTAAATATATCTAAATAAGATATATATTAATAATAAATAGATTCATACATTATGTTCGTTAGTTACTTAAAGAATAAAATATAACAAATCATTTGAACTTTTAAAAAACTTAATTATCTAATTTGTTATTAAAAATATGCAGGAGAAATTATTCATCTTTTTTTCGTTGACTTTTTGACGTTGGAAAGATGCTAAATGGGGTTTTCCCGAGAAAAAACGTTTTAGCCAACTAAAAACATGAAAATTAAATATTTAAATGCTACAGATAAATATTAAATATTTATTTGTGGCATGTCGAGCAAAATTGTTTCCTAATACCAACGTTTCTGTTTGACGACTCGGTTGTAGACGGTCCTAGAAAATGGTTTGAAATAACATCAGTTGGTCGTTGTTACAATAAAATACTGGGAAAGGGAGTAAAATGTTCAAAGATTAATCCTTCCGGATATCAGGCAAAGTGTTTTATATTTCAACACCCCAACGCTTTAGTGGGTAAACTAATTAAATTTCCGTCACTTAAGATTATAATATCATTATTAATATACAATAAGTTCTTTACCAACAAATTAGCAAAGACGCATTGTTAATTTGATTACAATATTCATACTGGAAAAAGAAAACTCATTACGGAATCTGATATAAAATCAAAACTGCTACGCGCATTGATGAAGTTTTCCGGCCAATTTTTACTTTGATACGTCGATCAATAGAAAAATTATTAAATTCATTTCTTAACTCAGTTTAAGAACTATAACATACAAAAGATTTAATATAACGAATATAAGAATACCAATCAATTCAATGTAAAAAAAAAAAATCACATTAAAATACAAGTCTTAAATAATTAATTTTTGACGCCTTTTTCGTTGCCTACCTGACAAAAGTTACTGAGGCATGTAACGTATTCAATACAATAATATATCTCAATCAATATCGTGTTATTAGCTCCTTTTTTAAATAACCAATAGTAGAAGTTTCTCTGTTCTTTCATTCTACTTTTTAATTAACTAATCTTGGAAAGGATGTTTTTACTTAATGTTTCCTATTTCTATTACAATTTGTCTTAAGATGTGAAATTGAAGGGGACAAAAATCCAAGCGCACTATTTACTGATTAAAACCGATTTCGTAGCATAAGATAACGAAAAGCTTGACACGTACTATTAGAAATGTGTAATAACAAGATGATAGTTTACTTACATATCTTTGCAACGATGACTCTTGCTTCTTCAAGTCAAGTTCTAAACAATACTTTTTATTACCTGGAAACTGTGTCAAATAGTATCCTCGTCGCTGACGTATTTCGGGAGTTCCCTTTGACGAAGAAGGTTCGACCAGTCTTCCAGTGTGGCGTGGAGTGTAGTATGGTAAAACACTGCAGTGGTATTGAGGTATGTGGTGGTCTATCATGCCGATTGTGGAACGGGTCTTTCACTAGCGATACAACTATTAACGCCACAAAAACATGTCGACGATACAAAAAGGTAAGTATTCATTTGATGATTAGATTTTTTAAAAATATCATATACTGTATAAAGGACAATTTTCGCGATAATTTCATTTTCCCCATTTTTGCATTTTTTTTTTACTCGCGAATAAAAAACAGATAAACGATAGCTCTTTCAAGATTTCTCAATAAATTTACCAAACTGAAAATTGCAAAAATATAGATGTATTTGTAAAATACATTGTTAATACCTTATGGCTTATTGTGACCAAAGTCTAACAAAACTTTCAATTGTTAAAGAGTTTTAATATCTTTATAATTATCTTTATAATGATGGAGATAATAACGAAGACCTTCCCGCAGACCTTCTCCGAAAGACCAGCGAACCATGCTTTCTTCATAGCATAATAGTTTTAAATCAACAATTTACAATTTTTTAATAGTTTTTGAAAGCAATGTTGTTTTTACACTATTTTATGAATATCAATCATTTCCTTACAGGCACTGCCACAAATTACCCCTGATGATTTTAGTCAAACTTTTGAAGGTAAGCATTTGATAACCGTTATGTAAGTTCAAAACTGATTGAAATTGAATATCACCCGACATATCACATAAGTTAAGAACATTTGTATCTTGTAGAGTATCAAGAACGTTAATAAAATTTCTTCTAAATGTTTTCTGAGATTTTTAATTTGGTCTTCATATTTGTATAATGTAAGTCTGATACTATAAATAGAAGTTTTATTACTTACAAATCCTTAAATTGGTTAAGGTATTTGTAGAAAAAAAAATCACGTTCTATTTTTATGAAAATACATGTATCTTGGTAAAAATAAATGTATAAAAAAAATTACTTGAGAATTTTGTTTACGTTCTGTTTAAACCAGGTATCAGACAAAATCCTGTCACTGGGACAACTTATTCTATTTTTATTAAATGTTTACATATACAAACTAAAGCTCCAGTAGACTCCGCAACTTCACATCATCTTCTTCAATTTCAGCCGAAAATTATTCAACAACAAATGATATTACTGACTCTCCAACTCCCACTTTTGCTACCAACCCAACTCTCCAGGAAAGAAGTGAATCGTTCACAACTCGAGTTTCCTCTGAGACAACTACTAGCGGTAACTTTTTAAGTTCGTCGGATTTACTTCCCGTTGATTCAACAACTGATAGTCACGTTACTACCCAAACAGTGATAGATGACCTCACAAGTATTGAAAATATTTCATCTGCTACAGTTGATATCCATTCTATCGACTCGGCTACGGACAAAACAACAAATAGCCTCAATACTACCCAAACAGTGATAGATGACCTCACAAGTAATGGCAATGTTTCAACTGCTACAGTTGATATTCATTCTACCGACTCGACTACGGACAAAACAACTGATAGCCACGGTTCTACCCAAACAGTGATAGATAACCTCACAAGTAATGACAATGTTTCAACTGCTACAGTTGATATCCATTCTACCGACTCGGCTACGGACAAAACAACAAATAGCCTCGATACTACCCAAACAGTGATAGATGACCTCACAAGTAATGACAATGTTTCAACTGCTACAGTTGATATCCATTCTACCGACTCAGCAACGGACAAAACGAACCCAATATCACTTGCGTCTACAGACTCGGCGATTACTCTATCGCACTCGGGAGTCTCCATTCAAATGGAAGCAACTGATTCTACGACCAGTCTACCTGATTTGACCACTCCGATCCAAGATTCCAGCACGTCTACGGAATCAACGAACAGTAACACAAGTTTATGTAACCAATTTTCTTAAAGAGTATTATTAGGAATTATTAGTCCACCATATATTCGTGTCATAATAAAAGTAATGATTTTTGTTCTTATCCAGTGTTTTGAATAATATTATAGTCTAACGTCCACTTACTTTGTTATGGTTTGTCTGATATTATTTTTTTTCAAAAAATTTAACATTTTAAAAAGCCGTTAAAACTACTAATCACTACTCGGCACGTGATATATTCGTAAATTTTCATTTTCAGTATATATATTATACATTTCATTGTTCGACGGTTTTTAAAAAATTGAAAATTCTTTATATTCTACACAGCAAACCAAGACTGGGTGATGACATTTACGACTTCCAATGGAAGTTCCAAAGAGGTTCCTTGCCACCACGGCGACGGTTATTCGTGGATAGTAAGTTTTTACCTAATTTTTTAAAGAGTTCTAAGAACAAACAGAGTAACATGTTAAAAATATCTGTGTTAAAATGTTTTGTTGAGAGAAAAATAATGTATGACATCTGAATAGATCCATTATTTACATGAGAAATAAACTCGCGCCAAAGTGTTGTATCAACAATACACAAAGCGCAGTTACGCTTACATAACTTCGTAAAAAACCGAGGTTGTGCTTGAACAACACAACATGTCATCGCGCTAATACAACCTTTTACAACACGTCAGCGTATAGTTAAAGCCCCTTTCACAATTGTCGCACGAGCACTTTACAACACTTAACGATCAGAATTGTTAGGCTTCGCACGAGCTATCGCATACGTTGCACGAGCTATCGGATTCGTTGCATGCGTTTTTACGGTCGCATCAAGTCTCCTCAAAATAGTGTACGTGCAGACTAATCAGACGCGACTGAATGTGATCTAAATTTTAGCAATACAACGCAAGAACATTAGAACGAACATTTTACAACGTTTTGTGTACTAGCAAGAGCGATGCACGATTTTTAAATCTCGTAAGATAAATTGCAGCTGTTTATTAGTGTGTTGTGCGACCATGAGAATGTTGCACATCGTGTCTCATGTAATCTAGCAACGTTTTACTATCATTGCAAGATTTATCGGTTTCAGTTTCCATGCTTTGTCACTAGTAAATGTGGATACAGCGTTGTTTTCGCCCCGTGATATTTTCGCTTTTCTTTACGGTTTTGCCTCGTCTTGAATTCGCCCCAGCAATGTTGTTGTAAAAGAGAGATAATGTGAGACATTGGAATTAGCCAAGTCTTAATCCGCTTGCTGACAAAAAGAGCGAAATGAGCGAAAAAACGGGGGCGAATAGTTTCCTTATACAATGCACACTGTATAAGCATATCTGTTTCAGGCCACAATTGACATTGATTTTTGCTGTTGGTATCTTCTTGGGCAGTATCTTCTCTTGCATACCGCTATGTCTACTGAAGAGCGTCAGATACGGGCGGTATATATTCACTTCTGACTCGTACGGGCATTCGTACGATGAAACGCATGATCGGACGAGCGCCGCTCGTCCAATCGCATTGGCGCACGTTCAATCGTCCGATTATCAGGTCTTTCGTGCGATCCTATCGCATTATCTTAAAACACTCGTTTTCATTGTACGACAGTCGCTTATAGACGCAATATATATCGCAAGATTCAATGCGTTTACATCGCACAACGACCGCTCTGAATCGTGCGAATTTCGTACGAGTACTTTTTCATATGCAATAATTTTGGCAACAGTTTACGAACCATATATAATTTTTCGGTCGCACGAATACAGGTATTAAGCGCTTCTGCTCGTGCGCAAATTGTGAAAAGGGCTTAATAGATTCAAGTGTCCAACGTGCCGTTTTGTTTTACACATTTTAATTCACAAAATACGCTGTATCTCTGATCCACATTGTGCCATTCAAAAAACACAGTGATTTAACGTCGTTAAGCCTTAAGCCCCTTTTACATGCGTTTTTTTGGTCGCATCAAGTCTCCTCAAAATAGTGGACATGCACACTATTCAGACGCAAACCAAATGCGATCCAAATTATTGCAATGCAACGCACGAACATTAGTACAAAGGTTTTACAACGTTCTGTGTACTCGCAAGAGCGATGCACGATTTTTAAAGATCGCATGATAAATCGCAGCTGTTTATGCGTGTGTTGTGCGACCATGAGACTGTAGCTCAACGTAACTATGTAATCTTGCAACGTTTTCTATCAGTGCAAGCTTTATTGGTTTCAGTTTACATGCTTTGCCACTAGTAAGTACTGGATACAGTGTTATTTTCGCCCCGTGATATTTTCGCTTCCACTTACGGTTTTGCCTTGTCTTGAAGTCGCCCCAACAATGTTGTGGTAAAAGAGAGATGATATGAGAGACATTAGAATTCGCCAAGTCTTAATCCGCTAACTGACAAAAAGAGCGAAATGAGCGAAAATAAAATTGAGGCGAATAGTTCCCTTACATAGTATACACTGTATAAGTACATCTGTTTCAGGCCACAATTGACCTTGATTTTGGCTGTTGCTTTTGTCATCTTCTTGGCAGTATCTTCTCTTGCATTCAACTATCTCTACTGAATAGCTTCGGAAATGGGCGGTATACAGTATATACACTCTCTGACTCGTACGGGCATTCGTACGACGAAACGCATGATCGGACGAGAGTCGCTCGTCCTACCGCATTGGCGCATGTTCAATCGTCCGATCTTCAGTTCTTTCGTGCGATCCTATCGTATTATCTTACAACACCCGTTTTCATTGTACAATACTCGCATATAGACGCAAAATATATCGCAAGATTCAATGCGTTTACATCGCACAACAGTCGCTCTGAATCGTGCGAGTTTCGTACGAGTACTTTTTCATATGCGATTATTTTGGCATCAGTTTACGAACCATATCTAATTTTCTTTCGGTCGCACTAATATTTTGTTGCTTCTGCTCGTGCGCCAATTGTAAAAGGGGTTAAACAACTTCAAACAATAAAATATATTGCTTACTCACCTAAGCACGCTGAGAAAATTTTTTTTTTAAATATCTCTTTTTTAACCATTGAAGCTTAGAAGAAAATTGGCATATATTCATTATAATTATCATTTGCAATATTTTTTCAAAGGTGATTCAGAGAAGATATGATGGATCTATCTTATTCAACAAAACTTGGAAAGAGTATGAGAATGGGTTTGGAAACCTTCTGTCAGACCTCTGGTTAGGTAAATTGATTTAAAATCAAACTACGAAAGCCCAGAGGGCTTATTCAAGATTCGAGATTCGAAATCCGAGATTCGAAATTCGAAATCTTAGATTCAATATCTAAATTTACTAATCAAATCATGGATTTGGAAATCTATATCCTAGCGCATCAAACTGTTTTGAATATCAGACGCGTAGCATCGTTTTTGAAAGTTTGAGGGGAGGGTAGACATCTCCAAATTGTTGACAACCAAAAAAAACCACAACAACAACCAACAACAACAGCGTAGTTTAGATTTAACTTTAATTTCACTTTTAAATTCTCTTTAATTTTTTACATGCTCCCAAAAAAGTGTTGGGGGAAACTCTATAATGAATAAAATGTTTATAGGTAAATTTAAGAAACATATTTGCTGCGAAAAAAGTGTCCCGAAAAGGCTTACATGATCAATTATCACAAACAACATTTGAATTGTCGGATTTTTATGCATACAATATAATGAAATATTAAAAAAATTAAATGTAGATAAAAAGTCAACAATCAGAATGAGCACGCTTACCTTCATGATATAGAACAACAGAACAATTCATTGCAGTAAATGAAAGGCGAAAATAAACAGCGAGAACAGTCCTACTTTTCAAATCCAAATTGTTTCAATATAGACTGAGCTTTTTTTCTCATTGCTATAAAAACTTGACCTTCTGACAATCCATAGAAATCAAATATAACAACAAATAATGATTTTCTTTTCATAATTAATTTTTGATTTACATTTAAAAAAAAAAGAAGTTAACCAAAGCTTCTTTGATATGTATTAGTAATATAAGGTATTATGCATAAAATATAGTTCAGATAATGGCCTTTTTCATGAAACCTTGAGGTTTTTTTTCAATTTTAAGGAAACTTTTACATCTCTGAGTTGACCAGTGCTGGGTACACCGTTCTCAGGATAGACTTAACAAGTTATGATGGAGACAAGAGGCAAATTGAGTACAACTTCCAGGTAGAAAACCAAACCAACAAGTACAGACTCCACGTTTCCGAACGAAATGTCAGCGGGATAGGTAAATGTTTTATTGCTTCCTTTCATTGTGTGGTTTGCTGTATGGTGAAAGTTTTACAACGGGGTGTTAAATTGAAAACGATTTATCTGTGATGTTTACCATTCAGATATATTTCTATGAATACTAGATGATAACCCTCGCAAACGTGGGAATTTACACTTTATGCAATTATATGATACAATACTTCATGTACATGCCCTTTATATTCTTTTTGTTGCAGCTGAATGGAAAAAAATACATACTTTTGATTTTCTTTCAAATTAGGGAGTTGGTGTATATAGTGCGTCGTATCTCATTTCTACTTTTTGTTCTTTAGGTCAAATCTCTCTCTTGTGACTTTTATCACTGTCCCAAATAAAGAATTTCAGATAAAATACTAAAATACTGTCACCTCCGCCCCCACCCCCCCCCCCCCCCCAAAAAATATTTACCCCCCCCCCCCCGTTTTTATGCATACATCATTTACATGTATTCATACAGAGGTAAAGTCTGTTCATTGTTAACTAATTAATGTAATAAGGTTTACTGCATATCTGTAGTGGTATAAAATTGTACGTAATTCTAAAACATTAGTATATACATATTTATTTGCATATCGTAAACCAAAGTTGTCAGGTCCAAGGTAACTGCCCGATAATTAACTCGCGATACACTTTTCGTCATGACGTTAATTAGTCAACCCGCGTTCTTGGTTACCCCTTTCTGGAAAGTTCTGTCAATCAAAACAAAAATCGGGTATTCAAGAAACGAATTGGCTCATTTAATTTATTCCACATTTGTCATATCTTAATTTCTATGTATACCTTAAATAAGTTCCAAGTAAATATATTCACTTTTTACCTAATCATTCAATATTATTTCATTGCAAGCATATATTTTGATGCAATTTCCCACTGACTTGGATCCGCCAAAGCGTATCCACCAACTTACTCTCATTTTTGCTATTTTGGGCTGGTTTTTCGAAAATGAAAGTAGGTTTTTAGTTTTTTTCTCAATAATTACTTATCAGGTAAAATTCAATTATAGCTTACGGACATCAACTCACACGTGATGAAATACTACAGGTGCCAGCAATTACTCTGGAGCAGGCTTTTCGTAGTTTATTGGCAAAATGTCTTAATTTATAAGTATAGATACATATCATAGACAAGTATGCTTTATACCATTGGTTTCTTTTTTTCTTCACTGTTCGTTATCACCATATTTCATTCTTAATGCATACAATTAAATAAACATATAAGGCAAATTTAAATCAAACTTTAAAACAAAAAATATCATAAATGAGTTTATAAATCATTGTCAACTGTTTTCTATTGACAATGAAAAAAACACAAATATAAAAATTACTCTTAACTCATGTTTTTTCCGTTTCACGTATAAAAATATTCAAACAGACTTTAAACAATAATTACAAAAACTTCTATTACCTGATGCATGTCTAAAATTTCATCTTCATTTCATTTCAAATTTCAAGACTCTCAAAGTATACAGCTGCTACTTTAAAATAATATTTAAAAGCTTAGTTTTGAAAATGTTATATAATCAGACTTTAAAAAAATACCCGAAATTCATAGAAACATTGAAAATGACTACCGTGTAAACATAAATGTATTATGCTGACTGAGCAACGACAACGGGGAATGATTGAAATGTAACCAAACTGAAATTATGTGTAATATTTACTGATAAAAAATTGTCTTTTGTTGCCTATACTGTAAACGTATTATATTTTGCGTGAACGATATTTGGCGGAAATTAGTTTTAAAACAAGTTAGCGTAAATTTGAATTAACGTATTCCTAAATGTGACTATTCTTATACATATATTTATGGCATTTAGCGGTGTATTTGATTTAACGGAAGCGGCATTCAGCCAAAAGCGCTCAATAGAATACACAGCCAAATGTAGTACGTTTACAGTACTTTGCGTATAACGTCAAAGATTCTTTCCTGGGTAAACAATGTAAGAATACAATATCAAGATTAAGTCGAACAAAGACTGCACCCTCTTCTTCCGTCTTGGATTTGGTCAACGTGCTGTAAAACAACATTTATTCGCCGCGACCTTATTTAGCGTTTCACATGGTGGGAATGTTTCGCGGCGACTAATTTTCGCAATCATAATGTCGATTATCAGGAAAAGTATATTCCAGAGACAAATGAGGATTGGTTTGCGGCGAGAAATTTTCGCGACAACGAGGCTTTTACATACCTCACGAATATTTCTTGCACGCGAATAAAAGTTGGTTTAAGTAAGTTCTGTAAAATCATTAATGAAACTACACGCAATGATGTTTCTTTCAGACAGCTTCTCTGCTAGTAACATGGAAATGTTCACCACATTTGACAACGACAACGATAAGTTAAGGGCCAAGAACTGTGCCGTGGACATGTTTAGCGGGTGGTGGTACGCTGACACCAATAGTTGTACCGAGGCCAATCTTAACGGCGTCCATTGGCCGCAAGTAGTAAATGACAAGCGGGGCGTCACATGGGTCAAGTGGCTGGGCACCTGGACCCTCAAAGAAACAAGAATGATGATTCGAAAACCCTGATACTCCTACCATATCGGATCTCTCTCCATTTTGTTTTTCTGTTTGCTTAGCTTGAAATGCCTCTTTTCTCTCATCTTCTATCGCGTTGTGCAATGTGTATATGAGTGTTTTTCTTTATCACTGTTTCATCTATCTCTTCTGTTTTTATCTCTCTCATTCGGTGTTCACAATGTAGCTAGTGCATGTGTACCCGTCTGTTTTTCTGTCTGTCCGTCTGTCATTCATTTTCTTTCTTTCCACAATTTATCTATAAATCATTTTTAAGCTGAGAGTTTTAGTAGCTTTTGTAGATACATGTATTTCTAAATGTTCCTTATAGCGTTTGATTTACTTGTAACTTGTAAAGAAAGGACAATTTTAAAATTTGGTTTTAAAACTCGTTAAAAGATATACATATAACCCTTTGCCTAGGCTCAGGGACAAGAAAATAACAACTCGTTGGACAAAAAATATTTACAATCACACATCATTAGATATCCAATAATTATCCCATTGGTTTGTTGGGGGGTTTTTTTTTTGGAGGGGGAGGGGTATTTTTATTTATCGATGGCCATATTTCACGCAATATAATTAAAATTTTATTTTCTGACAAACAATTGCGTAAAATAATGGAAATGTGTTAAAAATTATAAAAATCAATATTTGTCGACCATTTAAATATATTTGCATCGTAAGAAACCATCATGACGAAACCACTAAATTCTAGTGGTCTATATAAAAATGGATGAAAAAAAAATTTTTCTTCTAGTTGTTATCTATAGTTGTTGTAGTTTTTACCAAACTTTTGCAGGACGACAACGTTTACCACACGATCAAGAAAGAAATCGTGTGACTTTTGTTTAACGTGTTGTGCGTGGTCAGGTATCTGCATGAACCAGGCAAAATACTGTATACAGGGAAATATTCGCAATGTTTTATTTCGCCCCTTTCGCCCTCGGTGCCAATGCGCGAATTTAAGACTGGGCGAATTGTAATGTCTTAGCGTATCTATTTTTAACACAACTTTGTCTGGGCGAATTCAAGAAGGGACGAAACCGCTTGCAAATCAAGAAGGACGAAACTAACACGGGGCGAAAATAACCCTGTATATATACAGTATGTTTTGTGTGCATCTTTTGAATTACCACTTTAGAAATTTGTTAGAATTATTACTATAATAACATATAAAGTAAAGTGATTTTTTTAACTGCAATACAATTCTTCTTTTTAAAGATTTTTCTTCGTGATACGGAATCTATTTCGCATTTCCCATGGTGTCAAAAGGTATCATTTTTAACGAAAAACAGATGCATAAAACTGCATTGAAATAAAATGCTGGTACGTTATTGATGTAATTTTCACATTCATACACAATTGTGAGATTGTTTTATAGTTTTTGAAAATGTTTGGTGTGGCTTATAATTAAATCTTATGGATGGGATCCCAGTTCTCAAAGCATGGTATTTCAAGCCAATATGATATATTTATATTTAGGAAAAGCTACCTTTTTATTAACAATTTAAGTCGCTATTTTTGTAAATAAAGTTATCTGTCTAAAAATCGAACATAACAAATTAATGCTGAAATAATACTCATAGTCATTTTCTAAATATATTTTTAAAAATTGTCTTTTTGGTATTTTAAATAATTTAGTTTACCATACGATGAGCGAAACAGCGTACAATTTAAAGGAAATAAAAGTAACCTTAATAAAAGTCTGTTGAAAAGGGAACACACTACATGTAGTAAATGTATTAGTTCATATATACTTATGTTTACTATTATGTTGAATAAAGGACGCTGAAAATGTAAAATGTTCTGACTTGTCTCTGAAAAATGAATAACGTAGATTTTTAAGATAAGAAAGTATATGCAATAGTATTTTGTTGCAAGTTCTTTTGCAAAACGCAGTCCAGATGTGAAATTCTACTATTCATGAGATAATGTCATTATTTTATTTCACTGTGTATTATTCCCTACATTAATATACCAATTTTACAAGAAGTTATCGAACTTTGCTGAGATTAAGAGGTTTATAATTAAATTTCAATGTCCCCTCTTTTAGCTGACTGGACTGAGACTAATTGAATTCGGATTAATAATCATCATTGTTCGTGGGGGACCAATGTTCGTGGCTTTCGTAGGTAGCGAATTTACATCCCCATTCCCACGAACGTATATGCAAGCATACACTGTATGTGTAATACTTTGTTTACAAAATAGAACTAGCTACCACCGAAATTACGTCCCCACGAACCAGGAAAATTTTGGCTACCCACAAACATTGACCCCCACGAATAAAAATGATTCCACATTAAGTGCCATGTCCATGGACACGGGAAGCACAGGGTGGTTTGAACCAGCTAAACTTTGGTTGCTGGCAAACTGCCAAAGAACGCTGCGCCACATCCTTTATGACTATTTTCCTTAAATTACACCTATGAAATATGTGTGCATGATTGTTTGTAAGCAATAAATTTCCTATTGACAATACACATTTACCAATTTTCTTGGCTTATTAAATGTCGTCTCTATAAATAACATTTCCCACGTCTACAAACGCAACTTTTTCTTGGGTGTATAATATATGAATAGTGCCTGTTTGAGAGGGTAACAGTTGGAAATTGACACCCCGAGAAAACCATTCTCAACCGATGCGAAGCGGAGGTTGACAATGGTTTTACGGCGAACCGTACGCGCATAATTTATGCGCATGTCACAATTCGTTGTTACCAGTTGCTAAGTGTGTTGCTAACGCTTGTTCGCGTATGAGAAATTTTTAAAGTGTTTCGCGAGAACCTCGTCGTTCCGAATATTTTTCGCCGCGATTTGCTATATAATCTACAATATCAAATCTTAATCTGAATCGAAAAAAAAGTCGTTGCTAATAAGATCTGGTTTACAATATTTGATATACAGTCGAACTAGATGGAACTGTTTAAAAACTTTGCGATATCCGACTATTCGAGATACCGAGAGTAAATATTTAAAATATAAGTGGTCGGGGCTTACAAATCACTTCGACATATTCATTGTATTCGAGATATAAGTGTTCGAGATATCAAAGTTCAACTGTATAAGCTTATATGTGGAATTACACGTTGAATTTCATAGCAGTGTATTGTTAAATAAATTGACTTAATTGTAGATAGAAACAGTCATGGAATATTTAAATGGAACATGATTGTTTTCTTGAAACGAGTAAGAATCAATCACTACAATTTCTAAAACTTAGATAGTCATCTCTTTGTTTTATAATTCTGAATTAAAAATTAGATTAACTGCCATACAAATAGTTCATTTAATTGATAACAAGTTTAACAGTGATATAGATAACTAAAAAAAATAAATAGATATATTCATATAGTGTACGCAGTTATGTTTCCTTATAAAGACTTAATGTTACTTATACTTAAAAAAAATTTTAAAGATAAGTTTAATATTCATCTGACAAAAATCTTTAAAGGTCGTATTAGTAAAGGTCGTATTTATGAGTAAAAGCTACCACATTTATTAAGAAAATGTGTACGGCTTAAAATAGTTTAATATTTTCATCAACAGATAAGGAAGATGTTTTAAAACTTAGCTGACACGAGTTCATAAATTGTTAAAGCATTTGGTCGCTATATTAGTTTCGATCGCTCCTCTACTGCCACTGGGATATATATTACATTAAAAGTTTAAAATTAACTATAAACTGTAGTTAATTTTAAATTGTTTTATTTTAAACTTTTAATGTAACATATACATGTATATACCGGTTGAGAAAGTTACGGTCGGTTGTTCTCCGATCGAGGCATTCAGGTTGCACGGACTTCTAGATGCATGAACTACACATTGTAGTAAAATGTTTGTAATAAAGAATGAAGGAAACTTCAATCAATAAAACACAAGATATATCTATTCTTTGAAAGAATTTCCAAGGTACTCTATCCGTATTATTTTGCACAGATAGTGCTGCCTTACTTTGCATGCACATCGAACACGTGTGTCGTTCATAAAGAATGCATGCTAGTAAAGTCTGCATCTTTTTGAAAACCTCGGCGGCACTACATCCAACACAGTGGATAAATGATGTGTAGTAAATCCAAGAAAGTAACAACGTAACATCATTCCCATCGGTTTCTACGAAAAAAGCCCCGTTTCTAAAATTCATGCGATCATTGACATTGCTCGATCAGCCACAGTGTTTGGTTTGCGCATGTGCGATACGGTCTACAATTATCGAGGATTTTTTAAATATGTGTGCCTGGATTTCAGTCTGTCTTTTATCGTTGTTCATTGGATATTCCTTGCCAGTGCAGTGGCTGTCATATTATTTTTGTTCAAAACGCGTTTCTACAAGTCTTTTCGTCCAATGTAACGTGTTTGGGTGTATGAAATACCTGAATGCGGTGAGGCATGAATAGTGCTATCTGCCTTATATAGTGGGTGTGTAGCGATGAGCAGAACAATAGAAATCGACAACTAATATGGCGGTAGTCCGAGATAAAAGGGAAATAATGCGTATTTATGAATTCGTATCAGCTTTGAAGAAATACCTTTTAAATGAGCTTGGTCACGATTTTGGTCAATTTTTTTTTCTATTTTTATTATACAGTTTACAATGCTTAAGTAATAACAAAGAATAACAAAGAATTGTGAGCTCTGTATCTCGCTTATAACTTGACGAATGGTTATCAAATTTTGATTAACTATTAGAAATGCATTCTACTAAAGCAGTAAAAACATTTAAAACAGCAAAATAAATGTTAACCAAAATCGTGACCATGCCCCTTTATGTTTTGTGTGGAATAAATTTTAATAGCCATGCATTCTTTTACCATTCTTAAAGCAATATTAAAGTTCACGTTTAGCTTCCATGACTTAAATATTGTGTGAACACTGTTGAAATATATTTGGTTGAATCTAAAGAGTGAAACATTTTACCCCAGAGCTGCGGAAAAGGAGTTTTATGTGATTATAGCAAAAATTTACGTGATGTAAATCATTATGTTATCTTTTCTTGCAGTGATTGGGAAATAAAACTTTTTTTTACAAAGGTAATAATGTGGAGTTGTTGGGCTTTTTTTTTTTTAATTTGATCTGTTACTCTGTCAATAGAATCAATAAGGCGCCATCTTTATGTGTGGTACATAGGTAACAATGGAACTCGATAAAATCAATAAAAATCGAGTGGATTATATGTAAAGGGGATATGAGTTCTTGTTTTTGGCTTCTTCGAAACTTGATCATTAATTTAATCATAATTATATATTTTTAAATTATTTTGTAATACTACATTTGAGTATATCATATTTTCAAAAGTCATTATTGAATAAATAGTCATGTTTGTCCATTCACATAATACCGTTAAATATAGCTATAATACAGCGTAGCTGCTAAAAAATAATCGCATGAATAAACCCAGGGAAAAAAAACCTGCTCACAAATTCGTATATAATTAATAGAACTGGCAATTTCCGCGAGGCATTAGGGCTTAAAACAGACGTTTTATAATTATACATCGATTGTGTGTGGAATTAAAATGTCGTTTAATGAATAATTCATTAAACATGCCAACAAAGGGTGAGTTGATGGGAATAAATTAGTATAGTAAAGATTCAGAGTATGAGTGACTTCTTCGAGAAGGCTAGATTTTTTTAGTATATTATATATTGATTTATTTTAGATATACCTGATGGCAAAACAGGTCAGAAATCACGAGGACCATTGGGATATGTCCACTCCAGTCGCCACCTGTGTACACTCAGAGAGAGAGAGAGAGAGAGAGAGAGAGAGAGAGAGAGAGAGAGAGAGAGAGAACAGCCATGACAAAGTGAGAGAAAAACAAAGAGAGTGAGAGAGAACAGACATAACAGAGTGAGAGAAAATCAAAAAGAGAGAGAGAACAGAGAGAGAGAGAGAGAGAGAGAGAGAGAGAGAGAGAGAGAGCATGAGCATCAATCTATTTCAATCACATCGATTTTGCTAAGAGCGCCCATTCCCAGCTGTTTTACCGCCTCAAGTATTTTTCAAAATTATGTTTTCGCTATTCTTCACATCTGTACTCATTTCATTTGTTTGTTTGGGATTACCAGGTTTAATAAATCGCTCTAATTAACACCAGAAACATATGAAAATTATTATCAATTAACCAACCTTTTTTTCAACGGACCCGCTATTGGCCGTAAATTTGGATATTATCGTTTCCATATTTATCAGGTCAACACGAGACAATGTGACCCGATTTTCTAGAACTTCCGACAATGTTGGATAACTTTTGTAAAATATGATACATCTCTCTGTCAATCTTCTTCAGCGAAATTTTGCCAAAACAGGATCAGCTTCTTTTAATTAGATTCCCTGCATTTGTGTCATCACTGCCCTTCTCAGTTTTCCTGTCCGGGAATATTTGGAGTACGCTCTCCGGCTCCGCAGTTTAGTATTGATTCCAAGCTGCGCTATGAGGATCACAGAAAAACTGCTTCTTTTTCTCTGGACTTCCGTAATTTCATCTTCGCTGCAGGTAAGTTTTATCATTTTCAAAAATATTCTAAGGATTTGTTATAAGCCAACATGTTTTTCATTTGGTAAAATTGGATTATATTTAGATGTCTATCATAGTGGGTTTTTTTTTCTTTAAATTGCTTTACACATGTATAATAGAACACGAAACTTATGGAACTACTTGAATAAAAACTACACTCGTCAATAATTCAAAAACCATTCATGAGGTTATCCTCTTGAATTCAGTGTCATTTCCTCAGAAGTTACTCTCGGTTGTCTTAACGACTTGCAATTTTCTCTGCGTCAGCTTAAAAATTTGCGCAAATTACCCTCTAAACACAAATAAGGTTTTATCTAATTATCGTTGCTACAGCAATTTCTGAAATGTTGGGTCCATCGTATGAAGCAAAAAAAAAAATTTCTCCGTAATTTCAAAGTTGGTCAAGGTCGTAATCGTTTTCTTTAGTTCTCAACACAATTATGAACGGTCACAAAGATATTCAAAGAATTTGTAATTGGATTTCTTGACATTCATTGAGTTAAATTTTTCAAGTTTCTGCGAATTTTCGAATTGTTTCTCGTCGGGTTTTTTTTTTCTTCCGAATTTTGATTTGTTATAAATTTGATAACTAAAACCTCCGTACTTGACAGGCATGTTCACGAAAGAATTCTAAACGGTAAAAAAAAAATCGAGTTACCCTGTGGAATGTGGCATTTTGTTGTTCCTTTTTATAAAAAAAAATTGCTGAAAATAAAAAAAAATCGAACAAGACTAAATGTTTTTATAAGAAAAAAGAAAAAAAAAACTTAAAAACCATTTGACAGTAATGTAAATGATCTTCACAGTTAACAGAACAGTAAGTTGTATACACGAGATCAAAGCTTTACAGTGCGAAGTTACGAGAATAGTTTGAGCTGTTGATAGATAATGACCCCCTGAGTTATAGGTTTTATGGCGGTGAAAAAGTGCACTTGCAAACCGATCTTGAAACTCATTGTTTTAAGTAATACTATGTTTTGTGTTCATTATCTATCTAGACACCGTTATAATGTATTTCCTGCAATTCTTATTATTGCTGAGTGTGTAAATATATCGCGAGAAAGTGCCTCCGCAACTATTAAGTTTGATCTTTATAGACCGAATCTCTGTATAAAAGTGCGGATGTATTTAGCCACCAATAAAACGGCGTGTCTTCAGACAAATGTACGATTGTTGATTCATTTTACCCAAGTTTAATTAAGGAACACGGAAAATTTAGAAAGTATATTCAAAGGTTCCAACGGTAATGGTTCTCAAAAAAAATCTATTTGATTGTATTTAGTAGAAAAAAAAATAGCAGAATACTTTCGGCCTTTTATTATAGTGTTAAAGTATATTTTATATCGTCGTCAGACTTTGTGGATGTACGGTTAGAGCTATGGTACATATAAAAAAAAGTCATTGCAGTAGCCCGACTGGACATATTTTCTCGCGCGAACGTCTTCCAATGTAGTTTCTCTTTCATACGACTTGATTTTTCGTACGTTCTTATAAGTACATGTACCTCGTACTTACGACTTATTATGTCGTTATAATACATCTTATTGTACTCTGTACGACTAATATTTGCGACTATTTACAATCTCGAGAATCTTTTCCTATGATAACACTACGAATCGATTTTTGTAATGTATAGTCCAATTATTTACATTTCATCAATGACTATTTCTCAATATTTTTACATACAGTAAATTGAATTGCCTGAAAATTATATAAGACTAGTAAGAATGAATCATTCTTTGAAAATTATAAGGTGATCAAACACGGTCGGGGGTGATCAGATCTATCATTTAGCCCGAATTGGATTGGATTGAACTTCATACATGTAATACTCAAAGAACGATTCCTTATTCCTTAACTAGTTATGTACATCGTACTGTAATGACTTAGTGCCACGTTAAAACGATGTATTATACCATTAATATGTATATATTTTATTATGTATATATATCATTATTCTATATTATAATATTATTATGACGTATTATTCTGTGGGCACGACGTCTATCTCACTGTCATAACGACTTAAAATGATGTTTCGTATGATTAAGCATTTCATATATACTATGTACATACATGTATATAATACCGAAGTTCTGTCTGATCATCGTGTATGCGCGGATCTAGATGGGAGGTCGGGGGGTCCGGACACCCCCGCCTTCCCGAAAACCTCAAATTGTTTAAATTCACATAATAAATTTACTCTACCCCCCCCCCCCAAAAAAAAGCAAAGTTATCCCTCGAACCCCCCCCCCCCCCCCTCACTGAAAATTGTTCTAGGTCCGCGCATGATCGTCTATGTAACACTCTAACTCGTTCGTACTACTAAATAGGTCGTAGGTAGGACATACGTGCACATGTATCAAATTTAAAGCAATATCAGTTGGCAGCAATAGCTGTATTGCTGATTCAGAAAACTATATAAAGTTTAATGAGAAAGAATCGTTCATTAGGGAACTAATGAAACACCTTTCAAGAACATCTAGCCGTCCTTGAGTCTTTAAAATAACTATAACACCAACGGATGGCTATAACACTTTGTTACATAACAGTTGCTGTTTCTGGGAGCCAAATAATTGTTTTAAAATATCGACAATTGAAAATCTTATCTTGAAGTTTTCAGTTTCTCTGATTATTTAAAAACATAACAGTTTCGTCATTCGTACAGAACAGTCCCCCAATCCCAAATTAAACTAATTGTCGTGAACAAAGTGATAACAGAAGTGATAACAGAAGAAATTGAAAATTCTCTCTAAAACTTTTAAATGCCAACTTATATTGTCTGGGCTATAATGTAATATCTAGTCGCCTCTGCATTTTACATTAAATTTAAATTGCTAGGCTCATTTTACTTTATACATTACCAGTGTAACTCACCACAAATTTCTGGTTGCTTATCGTTGATTCAGACTCGTGATTTCGCTAATAAGGAAAACTATTGAAATGTTTCGTCGCACCTAGCATCTGGGTGGGAAAACTTAAATATGGATCAACATTTTACGATATTATCCATTAACACACCCCCCCCCCTTCAACCAACCAACCAACCAACCACGAATTGTTAGGAACCCCCCCCCCCCCACCACCACCACCACCACCAACGGATTAGTATTTTGAAAGCTTGGCAGGTAAAATTAATATGTTTTGAGGGGGGGGGATTGGGTTTTTTAATTGGCTTGGGGTAGGTCTACGCCATTCCCATATTCAAGAACGATCGATGCTACGTGCCTGTCTCATTCGGCTACTCCTTATCAAAGTATGCCTAAGTGGGATGGGTGAGTATGCTCGTTTCCCGAATTCTTTTGAAAAGTATCAAAATCTTCATTCAACATCGTTTTAAAATGACTTAATGTAGTACAATGAAGGCGCCAGAATTAATTATTACAGGTTAATAAAATGTTATTTCTCTTTATCAAGAGAGGAAACGATCGACTGCCTTAAAAATATATTACGAAATAATCATTAATATTTGTGGTGAACATATTTTCGCGGATTTCCAGAGTACCTTACCAATGAATTAAAATCCCATAAAAATTATGAATTACAGACTTTATTCATCGTACATAGAAGCTAATCAACAAAATTAACAATTCATGAATTCCCCCTTCCCAAACAAAATTAAATGATTCCACAGTAATAAAAGGACCGACCTCAGCTCTCGCTTCCTCCGTCGATCCTCTCTCTCCCCTCTGTATCTTAGTCACGTGGCCTCCCCGTCTCTCTTGAAGCATACACATGTAAATACCCGGCTCCATAACCATTTAACATAGGAAAACTTTCTTTTGACCTCAGTCTCAAATTTTAACTAGTTCCCATCCAACAGACATGCCCTCACCCCAAAACAAACGTCGTCTAATCTATCAAGTACTATGACCCAAACCCCTTCGTCACGAAGTTAACAACTCACCATTATTCCGACTTGCTTTCATCCTTTAACCAATAGTCCCAAAGTTCACTCGCCCTAATGCAGAAACGTTAGATTAAAAAAAACCAACAACAAAAACATTTATACTGTCTGATATACATGCAATAAAAATGACGTCCGTTTGTCATTTTGCCGTCTACATTTTGTCAAGACACGTTTTATCCAAATTGCAGAAAGAGCGTCATTCTTGTCATAGGTAAAACAATACGTTTTAGAGAAGTGATCGGCAGCTACAATTCAACTTCAACTTCCCACCGCGTATTTGATACACAAGGCATGAAAGATTAACCTCAGTCGCACCTTCTCGGGCATGTGCGGATCTAGAGGAGGGGGGGGGGGGGGGGGGTCCGGACCCCCCCCCCCCCTGGAATTATTAGTTATTAAATTTACATAGTGAAATTATCGCAAACACCGAAACACCCCCCCCCCCCTGGAAAACACATATATGTTTTGGAAAGGCGTCGGAAGAGGAAATATTAAGAGTGATATTGAAAAAAAATTGCAGTTATAGGTATATTCGCCCCCCCCCCCTCCCCCCCAAAGAATAGGAATTTCATGATTTTGGGAAATTAGTTTTGTTTTTTTTTTTGTTTGTCAACATTTCTGATGAATAGTGTAGCCCCCCTACTTTCAATTCGGACCCCCCCCCCCCCCTGGAAAAAATTTCTGGATCCGCGCATGTCGGACCTTTTCGGCAGAGCTCGGAAAAACGCCTCGAATGTATTACATGTATATTTTTACCGCATTATAGAATTTTATACAAAATGGAGTCGCTTCCCATCAAATAAGTATCGAATAGACAGCCTTGTATGTCTTTTCTGTGGAATATTTTAGGGTATTCCAATACAGTTCATCAGTGACGCGAATGACGTACTGTTTGGGGCGCAAGCGGGGTTTGCATAACTATACGATATGAAAATCATGTAAAAATATCAATAATTTAATATCTAATTAAGCAACTAAAATAAAAGTAATAACGAATCATGGGGTAATCATTTTCGGTCAGGCTGGATCAAGTCTATCATAAAGCCCTTCGGGCATTATTGGATTTGATCACCCCCGACCGTATTTGTTCACCTTATAATACTAAAAGAATGATCCCTTATTCCTTAAATAAAGTAAAGATTTATATATTTTTGTTTCAGACAAATTTGACATCTGGACAGGACAACTTGGATTTGCACCCTGCGGTTTTTTGTCGATCACAAGCGGGGCTCTACAGGACCGTCCAAAAATTTCAGCTCACGTCCTATGCTTGGTGTTTTTCTTTCATATTCTACATAAAATACAGACCTTTTGTGAAGGCAAACGGAAGTACGCCCTCGGTTTTATTTATTCAAGATGGCCGCATTCATATCATCCCGTCTCTAGATTATACAAATCATTCCGCACGTGCGAACGTCTGTTCGTACCTGAGCCAAGATGAATGCCATCAATGGACGTCTTGTTGCGCTTCTGCAGACGAATGCTGTCAAAGGCAACTTGCACTTCCGCCGGAAGTAAACGATACATGTGGTCGTATATGGGACGGATGGAGTTGCTGGGATGACGCGGCGCTCGGGAGTAAAAACTACGTTTCCTGTCCTCTTTTCATGCCATTTTTTTCACAATCAAGTAAGATTGGACTTAATTAAGTTAAGTGTACTTTGATTTTAAGTAATGATTATCTTTTTGCTAGAAAAGTTGCAAACCGCTATTGGTAAGCTTTTCTTAACATTTTTTACATTTACTTGTTTGACGCAATCATTGGGAAGGTTCAATGACCATATTAAATACAAGACATTTTAAAAACTATAAGGAAAATGATTACAGACAAGCAGCGGATATATAAACTGTTTATACAGCGCGATGAATGATATACACGTATTATATAAATTATTAATGTACAATAAATTGTAACCTTTAGTTGACTGAAATTTAATCAAACAATGAAGCCAACAATGAGAGAGAGAGAGAGAGAGAGAGAGAGAGAGAGAGAGAGAGAGAGAGAGAGAGAGAGAGAAATCTGTGAGATAAAATACATGTATATATTGCATGCCATGAGCGAGAGAGAGAAAGAGAGAGAGAGAGAGAGAGAGAGAGAGAGAGAAACCCTTGCTTCGCTGATTCTTATCTAAATTGACCATAGAAATAGTCATCTTATTTCTAATAGGTTATATCCATAATATATTTAATAACGAAATTTAATAAAGAAAATGAAGGTGAAGTTATACTTTCAAAAGTCATTTTTCTGTATTTAAATTTAAGAGAAATATGTTTGTTCCGAATAAAAGCAGCTCCCCGGTCCCCTGTTCCACCACCACCCCTCCCCTTCGTTCCTGCGCCCCGTTTCTCGCCCCGACAGTGGCAAAATTTCAATCTATCATTGAGAGTTTTGAGTATAATTTCATTTGACATTGCAATTTCAGAATTTTCGGAAGAAAGTCCTTGATTACAAAAATGTCGCTTATTGAACATGTTACAATTTTTTTATACTTTTTAAAAAGGGTTTTGCAATAACTCAAAATCCAAATTTATGAGAGTCGAATCATATTCAATAATTTTTACCACAGCCTGTGTCTAAAGCACATTAAGTAGAATTTAATTTACGGCATCTAAAACATAAAAGCCGTCTACATAATAACAGATAATGGAGCTTTACAAAATCATTAGTGTCAATTAATTTTGATTCAAACCCCTGTCGACTTTTATCTGCATTTTTGTGGTTTTTGATGATGAAAGAAATCTGAAATAATAAAGCCTTATATCGCTTGTGTATTTTTCATATTTCGGAAATCCAGCGCCTATAACGTCTATGCACTTCAAAGGGGTTTAGTTTCTATCGATTAGAAAATTCGGGTGATCTGGCCGCTGTTATGATGAGTCGCTTATTTTTCTCGCGTCAAATCGAATTGTGTGTCCATTTCTTTGACCTATCGGGACGGTTTAAGTTCTGTAATCACTTTTGTGACAAGTGAAGCTTTTTCCCGAAAGACCAAACATCGGGTTCGATGAACAATTTATTCCAACATTCGAAATATGTCAGGCGCCGCTGTATAATTCAACACTTTACTGCTCTTCGATAAATTGAAAGATTAACAGAATTTGAACAATTGTGAATATGAACTTTATTTGTGTTGAAACACATCTTCTAAAAGCCCAATTGAGACTAAATGCAAGTTTCTTGTGTTATAGTGCATTCGGTGTACATTGTATATTGTACTTTATTAATCGGTTCATTGACAGCCGGTTAATCGGTTCACTGCCAAACGGTTAATCGGTTCACTGTCAACCGGTTAATCGATGACAACAACTTTAAGTGGAGATTGAATGTCATTTTATTTAAACTTTTCTTACATGATTAAACTTTCAGTTTTATATTTCAATTGTTTTTATTCACATAATTCAGTATAATTTTCACTCTGTAATTTTTTTTTTCATTTAAGTTTAAAATTTCAAAGAAATTAATGCTTCGTATTTTAGATATCTGCGCGTGATCAAATCTACATAAAGCCCTTTTGGCTCTACTGGATTTGATCACACGCCGACCAAAATGATCACCTCATAATACTCAAATGATTCCTTTTTTCTTAAATATTTACAACCACTTGCCATTTTCTGTCATATGTATTAGTTCAGGTGTCTTAGTTATTTATTCCACCTAAAAGTTAATGTCTCATAATTATAATTAATTGTCATCATGTACCCAGTTAGACAAAAGTGAAAATCAATAAATTTATAACGTTAATTACTAAAACATTTAATATTTGATCGTGCTATTTACGAGTACAGTTTTTTTTTCTATCGATCAAAAAACTTATGTAATCATATAAAAGTGCATTATGAACACATAGTTCTATTAGAGCGCAGCGTATAACACTTGACATTGAGTGATCTTGCACTGCTTTTACTCTAACTACACACGATCAATCAACGAAACTCACTTCCTTATCGTTTTGGGATCTGGTCAATTCTTGTTCATTATTGCTTTTCAGGGTCCATATTCTGCGACTTGTATTTTATCAAGTACGTACTGTCATATCATGTTAAAAGTTTTGTGTTTACTGAGTGGGTGTAAATACAAAATTTACAACATGACAACTGGTGTCATGTTGTAAATGTTGTATTTACACCCACCCAGTAAATTCAAAATTTACAACATGACAGTACGTTGCGATACTTAGATTTACATGTCTTGTCAAATTATTTCAAACACCAAGCTTGTTTTTTTAAGTTGTTTTTATGAATTATCGCACTACTGACCTGCAGATCCAAAATGAGTTTGACTTTTTTTTTTTCGTAGGTTTGCAGTTTTGCATATTTTTAAATTTTCTGTATCCAAAAAGTTATTGAAATATTCACTGTCTTCTGTTTTGAATTTATTCAAGAAATGCATAAGATATTTCTGCTGATTTTAAACGGGTTTTATATAATTTTCTAAAAGCTAGTATACATATATGTATCAGTACATTCAGGACTTTGATCTTTATTACAGGAAGTGCGGTAAAAACATGTAGAGAGAACGGACAATGGGTAAAACGCACGGACTACAGCCCTTGTGTGGACAAACAGGCTAGTATCCGTTTGTACGGTTCAATGTAGGTTTTGGTGATAAGATTTTTTGAAGAAAAAAAAACAATAAGAGGTTTGCCACAGTACTGTTTGAGTAACACAGCAACAGTTTACTCTTTGGATCATGTTTCATGGAAATCCAGCTTGTGTAGTGGTTTACAGGGGTAGCTACATATAGCGGGTCTCGAACTCACTTTGGACACGAAAAATGAATCGATTATTTCTCTAAAGAAAAATCAATTAGTTTGATGGAAAATTTCGCAAGAACAACGCAATTTTTTCTCGTCGTGATTGACTATATTGTCGAGATGTTATTCATTGATACATATGAAAGTTCGAACGCTGTATCCCTTTAAACACTGACAAATCGGTAGTCGCAAATGAATTGTGGTCTAAAATTACATAACATTTCATAAACATTACATTGAACTGGTACATGTAAATAATCAGACTTCCAAATATTGTTTTTTTCCTATTTAAGATTTTCAACATTTCTTATAGAATGTTGTTTTCTTTAGGGGATAGAGACGAGTTTGTTCCTTGGACTGGGTTTCAGCATCACCAGCATTCTTTTTCTCGTACCTGCAGTCTCCATCTTCATCAGATACAGGTAATTAACGCACCTGTCGGGCCTTCTTCGGAGAGCCAGGGCTAATTTACGCTCACTGACCATTGGCCATCTGGTTGAACTCTCGGCTTCATGACTGTTTATATATATAAGATACATTAACAAATGGTTCGTTATCTTATATATATATAGAATAAAATATGTTTATTATTCTTGGTTGACTAATAAAAAGGGAAACTATTTAGTTTTTTGAGAAAGGTAAAGGAAAACTATGTAATGAAATATTCCGTTGATACGTGTATAATACATACATGCTCACAAACATAAACGTGATTATTTAATTAGTTTTCCTTCACAAAAATGTAAAGGAGGCAATCAGAATAGCGCCTTAAAAACAAGAAAATATCAGCAAGTTGGCCCATGCTCAAAAGCGCAAGCGTATAATTTGAAGATGCTGTCTAGCATATATGTAACTTCGTGGGGTTTTTTTTAATGCGTACATGTACGTTTAATTATTTTACTACATATAAGTATAAGAAAGGGTGTTTTTTGGCCAGCCATCCCGCTTCCCCTTTCCCCTACTTATGTATACATGTATGTCTGTTGCACAATTTCTCCCCCCTCCCCATATGCATTGTCTATTTTTCTAAAAAAAAATTCATTTAAAGGTCTCTAAGTGATTTTGATTTCACTTTCCATCCCTTCTTTCTGTGCTATTTTCCTTTGATAACTACAAGTAAAACATCTCCGAGGCATTTCAACCTTCATTAATTAAAATTAAACGCGACATTTAAACAAGAACGGCTCAGCTCGACACAGCAAACTACCTTAAATCAACACTCGTTAACTTCCGGCGGAGAATAATGCAATCGTGTGGTGACCGTTTTGGACCCCCTGGGGAAATCCGTTCGATTAAGTCGAGCTGATACGGGGCGATAGTATGCATCAAAACTGTAGTTTGCAATTAGTACAGCAAAATAGAAATTACAAATGATTGGTTGAAGGGGCATGTCGGAGAGATGCTTGCTCAATGAAATAGGAAATCGATCCTTTTTTGCAAAATCAAACATTATTTTTCAAGTGCTGCGTTTTTGTCAATTGAAATTTTATTACCGTATTATTTTTTTTCACTCGATATCAAAGCTATACGAAAACAACATTTGATGCCTTTCGAACGAAAAAAAAGCATTGTACGGGGTGTTTTTTCTTTCTTTCTTTTTTTATTGCAAAGTGCCGTTTAAATGTTTTTAATTACAAGTAATTCGTAGTAATGTTTCAATTGATAAAGAATTCTTTGATACATGATCAACAGTTTAAACTTGTTGCGTAATGTTGTGATTACAGTGGATATGCAAGACAAATTAAATGTTTCACTTTCTAAGTAAGGAACGATATCAAAAGTCCAATGTTTTTAAAAAATGCATAGTCCTCTGTCGTCTTTCGGAGCCACTGATATCGTAGCATGATGATAATATTTAACGAAGGTTGGTCTTAGATTGCCAAGAAAAGTATAGTTTGATGTGTTGTTTTATGAACAAGTAACAACAAAATATCTTGAAGCTCTTTTATAAAATACGGTAATCCGTACGTGCAATAATGTGAAGCATGTTATTTATATGAACTCGCATATTAGCTGTAAAACTTAATTTTTGAAAACGACTATTCTGAAATTGACGTTGCTATGATGTGCATAGAAATACATTGTATCACTCAATACAGGACTTTGATTTTTATCACAGGAAGTATTAAAATTGTAAATATGGTTTTGAGGCTTTCAAGCCTTTTTTCGTAATAAATGGAAAACAGTCCCAAATTTTTCTTCATAAATCTTCGAAAAATAGTTTTTATTTTGTTCAGAACGGGTATTAGATCTTGATTTTTCACGCCCGCAATGTTAGGTTTTTCTAGATCTTGCTGATAATCAAAATTAAAACACTAAATTCATTGATACATTTTGTCATGTTTCATATTTTGCAGGACATTATCTCGACAGAACAGAGTGCGCGTGCACATACACTTCTTCATGGCTCTCATTGTACAGGAAGTCGTATCGGGATTATGGGATATATTGATAACCTACGACAAGATCAAAAGCTCCGAGGTGTTCCAAACAGCCCTAATGAAGAATGGCGTGGGTATTTTTCAATGTTTTAAAATAATGGTCTAAATTAAAAGTGTCCGTTATTTGTTCATTTTCTATTTTTACAGATACTCTTGAAATTCACAACCTATAAAACAATCAAGACCAAAATGGGTTTTATAAATTTACTGCCTCGAAAAATAAAACTATTTTATAAATTGCAAAATATATAATAGTTTTATGCTGGAACTTTCAGCATTACGTAATTTGGCTGGAATCCGTGGCTTACTATAATCGAATTCTCGCTGATTAACTAACTATTAGATATACATGTTTTTATAAGTAAAAAATCTGATCAGAAGTTTTAAAAAAATATGCCTTGGAAATAAAACGCGAAAATGAAATTTTGCGAAATGAAGTAAATAATTTTACAGTAATAGCATTATAAAAAAGGAAGTGGCGTGACTTTACAATTGTATACAATGAGACTCAGTATACAATTATTTTATAATGGCCCACGCGATGCACGCTACAACTTATTTCAATATACCTCTAAGACTTTGAAACGTGCAAGAAGTTTGTTTTTGTAGAAAAACAAAATTTTTATCCACGTTCAAAATAGCAACAAAACACAAAAAAAAACCCCAAAATAAGTGAGGAAAAGCTATTAATCCAGATAATCCCCCAACAGATATGTCTTCAGAGTTATGGTTAATAGCATTGATTTGACCCAGAAAAGCATGATATCACCCGGGAGACTTGTTGTTTTCTTGCGAAAAAAAATTAAACGTGGAAGCATTGCTCATTAAGTGACTTAAGATCGGTACTTAAGACTATAACAACTGTGACGATAGCGTGACGAGGACATTAGCTCACACTGACATAGCAGGAATATGGATAAATGGATGTCACCTGATATTTTGTTAAGATTCAGTTTCGCTAATAGTTTAGAAGTATTAGCTTCTATATATTCGTCATGCACCGTAAATGTTTCCTGGACAGGCGAAATGTTTGCAACACTGACACTCACGACAGACTCTTTACAATTGCGTTGGTTTTATGCTTGATTACATAAAGGAGGCTGGCTGGTCAACAAATAGCCCATCAGATCTTCCTAACAGTTTTAGATCTGGTGGTATTTGCTATTATATATATAGTGCCTGTTTGAGAGGGTGACAGTTGAAATTGACAACCCGAGGAAAACCATTGTCAGCTAACGCAAAGCGGAGGTTGACAAAGATTTTCGAGGGGTGTCAATTTCAACTGTTACCCTCCCAAGCAGACACTATTAATTTTATTATACTGAATGTCTTAATTTTAGAGAAAATTTGACTGCTTTTGTTTAGAAATGACGTGAATTTAACAGCGAATAGTTTACGCGCATGTAACAATTCGTTTTATTATACTTTTATGTTAAATACTGAAATCTGATTGGTTTAGGCGCAGTTGACAATCCGTTCTCATACTCTCAGCGTTAGCAACACACATGGCAACGGGCCGATAGAACGAATTGTTTCATGCGCGTAAATTATGCGCGTACGGTTCGCCGTAGAACTCACGTCTTTTCTATATAAAAGCAGTACAACTTGCTATAAAATTAAGACATTCAGTATAATAAAATAAATAGTGCCTGCTTGGGAGGGTACCCGTTGAAATTGACACCCCTCGAAAATCATTGTCAACCTCCGCTTTGCGTTAGCTGACAATGGTTTTCCTCGGGTTGTCAATTTCAACTGTTCAAATCCGCTTCGCGTCGGTTGACAATGCTTTTCTCGGGGTGTCAATTTCAACGGGTACCCTCCCAAGCAGGCACTATTTATATAGTGTTACCGGTTGCTAAGTGTGTTGCTAACGCTATAAGAGTAATATAACGAATTATTAACTGCGTCTAAACCAATCAGATTTCAGTATTTAACATGAAAGTATAATAAAAACTTATGTCATGTAAAGAACTTTTTTAAATATTTTAGCTTCAGAGTAATTTCTTATATTTTTATACAGAGCTCTTCTTTTTAAGGAGATTTAATACGGTCTGAAAAATGGCAAACCCCACCCAGACTTCTTCAGATAAAACGGTTCTAGGTGCAATAACCATTACAAGAATAGAAGAACAATTCTTTTGTGTAAAATCAATCTCTATCAAAGTACTATGATGTTTCATAAAGTTAGCTCACCCAGTATCAATTTACAAATGCATGACTTTGTTTATCAATTTACTTGACCTTGTTTGGTAAGGTCAAGTAGTCAGTCCTCTATTGTCAGTTCTCTATTGTGTACTAATGTACGTTTTATAAATACTATCTTATCATAGACACCTCTTCTTTGTACATCAATTTGAAAGATTTTTTTCTCGCGATTGGGGTCTTTAATTCTAGTCATCTTTGTTAACTAATTATTTATCTATGTCATTTATAAGCAACCCAGATTCTTACATTTGTTTAAACAAATTACAAATTAAAGTGTTTGTCTTTTATCCTTTCATTTTCGGCCTTAATTCAGGAGTATAGAGCACGTACCTGCTTAATTAAGTACAAAGTTCGCATATGTTTTTGGTCATATGATCATATGTCTCATATTGTAATACGCCAATGTTTCATTTTCCTTTTTTCCAGAAAATTTGTAAAATATATTTAACGAATGAGCCATCTTTTTTTAAAATACACGTTATTGGCTGCGCCGCGTAGTAATACATATCATGTGCTACATTTAAAAAATAGTGATTTTAAAATGTTGTTTTAAACTGTAGATATTGGAAATAATGTAAATATGAGTAATAAGAAATCATTCTTTGAATATTATGAGCATATAATTCCGGTCGGGGCGTGGTCAAATCTATCATAAAGCCCTTCGGGCTTTATTGGATTTGACCACGCCTCGAATTATCACCTCATAATACTAAAAGAATGATTTCTTATTCCTTAAATAGATCTACTTCAAAATTCAGTCTGTATGATGAACTTTCAAATTTTTAATTTTTTTTAGCCGTGGTGTAAGCTCCTTTCCTTCCTGAAGATCTACTTTAAGGGCTGTACCTACACGTGGATGCTGTGTGAGGGAGTGTTCCTCCACAGACTCATGTCAAACGCTTTCTCCCCACCCCAGTCTCTCCATCTCATTTACTTCGTAGGCTGGGGAATACCCCTGGTCTTCTCGGGAACCTACGCCATTATCAGAAAAACGCTGAGTGACGAAAGGCAAGTTAATGACAAAGTTAGTCACAAAATTCAAATCACGTTTATGTAGGCGAAAGGTTTTAAATGAATTCTTGTCAACATTTGAAGAAATTTGAGATTAGCTTTTAATATCAATATGATGTGACGAAATTCCTGTTTATAATCATGTGGATTTTTTTTTTTAATCCGCATCACGTTTATGTAGGAAAAACATTTCTCAAATGAATTCTGGTATAGGTCAAAATATCAAGAAATTTGAGGCGTGCTTCTGATATCGATATAATGTGACGGAATTTCTTTTTATAGGCATTTGCCTTTTTTGTTGTTGATTTTAATCCATATCACGTTAATTTAGGAAAACCATTTCTAAAATTCTCAAATGAATTCTGATATATGTCAGCATTTGAAGAAATTTGAGGTCTGCTTTTGATGTCAGTATAGTGTGACAAAATTGCTGTTTATTATTCATTAATTTTGCCATTTTCACGATTATGTAGGAGAAATGTTTCATATGATCAACAAATTAAGAACTCCTACATATATGTAAGAGATAGGGTAAGCGTTATCAAAACATGCGCCAGGGACCGACCGGACACATTGATAAGAAGTTTTTTTTAATATATCGATTCAATATGTAATAAAGGAAAGAGATGAAGTGGTTTTTTTTTTAAACTGGTAGGACCTATCTTTTAAGGAAACTGCTGAAGATCTAGTTTCAATTCATCAGGACCAATCCCTTTCGAAATTTCATGATTATAGTTAATTCTCGTTATCTTAAATTCTACAAGGTAAATGGAAAGCCGGGGAGTTAAGATTCAACGAGAAACAACGCTTGGGACTTTAAAACTTGCTTGTCGATATGCGTGGATTTCGAGATATTAATGTTTAATGTTTATAAAATTTGACATTTTTGGATCTTTAATTAAATTTATGAACATTGGAGACAATATGAATTTTAATGAGGTTATAAAACCTACTTATGAATCATCTATTTAATTGTTTTCCGTGTCGACCAAAAGGCGGAAAATACAGAGAAACACAATCCATATCGATAGCCTGTTTTCATAAAATTTAAATATTTATCTAGTTTTTAACCAGCTCTCAACTGATAACAGTTTTACAAAAGCATCCCTCGATTGTCAGCAAGAATGATGCATATAAACAGTAACTATGAACAATTTCAAGTTTATCATTTATCCTGACTTTTTTTTAAAAAAAATGCTGCTTTAAAATTTCTAAACAAATTCGTTATGTTTCCTTCATCATTAATAATAGATACATGTGTATATGACTATAATAAAATTACATTTTGTAAACAGTTCTGCAGGTAAAGCTGCTTAATGGTTGCAGAAGATTACCTGACGGATTATGACATGATTGTATCTTACTAAATGCAGGTGCTGGACGTTTTCATATGAAGCTACAGAGTGGATATTTGATGCGCCAAATCTCACGTGTCTTGTGGTAAATTTTCACGATTTTCATTCATACTATGTAAAGGTTGCTGAGGAACATATGGGTTTAATATTATTGTCAACAATTAGTAAACACAACCTTTTTAAAAATTAGATTTTAGACTATTACATGGGCTACTACATGTATATGTAACCATTTGCTTTTTTCCTTAGTTTTTTTTTTTTAGTTCACCTTAGGTAAAGTGGGTCCACAATGGGGGGGGGTCGAAGTTTTAAATAGGAATATATATATAGTTAACATTTAAAAATCTTCTTTTCAAAAACCATTTGGCCAGAAAAGCTGAAACTTGCGTGAAAGCATCCTCAGATAGTTTATATTAAAGTTTGTTCAAATCTTGTCCGATTGGGGTAAATGGAGCCTCAATTGGGGGGGGGGGGGCAATTTCTTCTACTCAGAACACGATTGGTCAGAAATACTATAACTTGTTTGAATTATCCTCAGGTAGGGTAGATTCAAGTTTGTTCAAATCATGATCCCGGGGTGGAAGGGTGGGGGAGGGGTTAAATTTTTACATAGGATAAACTAGAGAAAAATCTTTTTCCAAAAAAAAAGAAAAAGGTGCAACTTTAGTGAAAGCAACCATAGATACTGAGGTTCAAATTTGCAAAATCATATTTTGCAGGAGTAATGTGGGCCACATTGGGGGGGGGTCCAGTTTTACAAAGGAAAACATTTTAAATTCACAAAAACTCAAATGTTATAATGGTTTTACTCACATGCAAGCATTTTCAAATATTGTTGATTCGTTAAAATTGTTAAGACTATGGTCCCTGGACAATTCTTGGACTTCACAAGTTTGATGTAGGTTTATATCCAATTTGATTTCGATTTTCTTTAGAACTGTGATGCTCAATATGTGAAATGACTATAAAATCACCCTGTGACAAAAAGGGATCAATGATAAACAGAATAACCAGAGGGAAAAAATGATTTTAAAAAAGAATCTGTTATACTATATTTTCCAGATATTTCGTATATGACTCCGTAAAGCTGATTTTATGATGTCTATTGTTGCTCAGGTGAGCAATGTGGCCCATTTGGTCTCTTGTTTTTCATCTTGTTGCATTCATGCTGTGTAAATAAATTATCTTGATATTTCCAGGCAAATTTGATAATTCTTGGAAATATACTTCGAATATTGCTGACCCAGATGCAATCTCACCCGAACGAACCAGGAAATTTTAGGTCAGTTTTTTTTGTTATCTATAAAGAAAAAACCAAAAACATAACCTTTTAATCAAAGAATAGTTGCGTTCAATGTTTTGAGATGTTCTAAATGGTCTATAAGTAAAGATATGAACCTAGTATAATTTTGTTGTAAGATTTGAGACTGGTTCTGCAAACAGAGTATTTTTTTTCGATAAATAGATAGCAAATAGAAAATCTTACGCCAACGTACGATCATACTGTACACGAATCGTAAACCCTTGGCTTGCTAAGATATGCTAGCATCTGAAAAACCTATACATTAAATCATTATGCGAGTTACCTTTCTTTGCGCATAAAGAAAATGGCTCGATATACTAAGTTTTTATACAAAACAGACATCCATTCTTTTTCTAAACGCTAGGCATTGCATACCAAAAGCATAAAACATGGCTATGATTTTATCAAGCAACCCGATGTTTACAATTTCAACCACGTGTAGAGGAATTGAACACGAACAAAAACTCTTTTCTGAATATCATCGTTTAGTTTAGATAACCGCTACATGACGAAATAAGACATATATCTTAATAGATTTTCATGTTTTAACATAAATCAAAGTAGGATATGATTGAAAAAAGACCAGTACTGACGTATTTTGAGATTATTATCCAAACACATACTTCCGCTCGAAATTTCACAGGAAACTGAACAAATCTCGGGGAAGTCTCGTGAACTTTCATTCGAGCACCTCTGGATTTATTACATACTTAGCAACAGTAAAGAAAACATTCCGACCATATTGGCAGGGGTGGAAGTATGAACAGTATTTATGAGCGTTAAGGTGATTGTTACAGGCGAGCTGTGAAGGCCACGTTCATCCTAATTCCTCTGTTTGGAATCCAGTTGTTCGTCACTCTATACAGAGTCCCCATCAGCGAGGAGGGAGGGCTGGAGTACGAGAGATTCACCATTATTGTGGACCATTCCCAGGTATGGACACCTAGGGCTAAATCGGAGAGAGAGAGAGAGAGAGAGAGAGAGAGAGAGAGAGAGAGAGAGAGAGAGAGAGAGAGAGAGAGAGAATGAGAGAGAGAGAGAGAGAGAGAGAGAGAGAGAGAGAGAGAGAGAGAGAGGGTATATGGCAGTTTCACCACTATTGTGGACCATTCCCAGGTATGTACAAGCCGTAAAAAGTTTGAGTGCGACGGGTTCGGGGGTAAAAGAGGAGGGCCCAAAAGAGGGATGGGAAAAAAGCTTACACCTGTCAAATTAGTTCGGATATGGAGGCCCTTTTGCTTTATGTTGTTTTTTGCACGTTTTAGCTCACCTGAGCTGAAAGCTCAAGTGAGCTTTTCTGATCACATTTTGTCTTTCGTCCGTCTGTCCGTCTGTCTGTAAACTTTTCACATTTTCGACATCTCCTCCAGAACCACTGGGCCAATTTCAACCAAACTTATCACAAACCACCTTAAGGCAACGGAGATTCTAAGTTGTGAAAATTAAGGACCACGCTCTTTTACAAAGGAAGATAATTAGAAATTATTGAAACTTTTCATGAAATTTTCAAAAATCTTCTTCTCAAGAACCATTAAGCCAGGAAACCTTATACTTGTGTGGAAGCATCCTCAGGTAGTGTAGATGCAAAGTTGTGAAAATCATGACCCTCGGGAGTAGGATGGGGCCACAATGTGGGGTCGAATTTTTACATAGGAATATATAGAGTAAATCTTTAAATATCTTTTTCTCAGAAACTAATCAACCAGGAAAGCTGATACTTAAGTGGAAGCATCATCTGGTAGTGTAAATTCAAAGTTGTGAAAATCATGACCCCCGGGGATAGGGTGGGGCCACAATGGGGGGTTGAATTTTTACATAGGAATATATAGAGTAAATCTTTAAAAATCTTCATCTCAGACACCAATCAGCAAAGAAAGCTGATACTTATGTGGCAGCATCCTCACGTAGTGTTCATCCAAAGTTGTGAAAATCATGACCCCCGGGGGTAAGGTGGGGCCACAATGGGGGGTTGAATATTTAGACAGTAATATATAGAGTAAATCTTTAAAAATCTTCTTCTCAGACACCAATCAGCCATGAAAGCTGAAACTTGTGTAGAAGCATCCTCAGGTAGTGTAGATCCAAAGTTGTGAAAATCATGACCCCCGTGGGTAGGTTGGGGACACAATTGGGGAGTTGAGTGTTTACAAAAGAATGTATAGAGAAAAATCTTCTCAGAAACTAATCAGCCATGAAAGCTGAAACTTGTTTGGAAGCATCATCAGTTACTGTAGATTCAAAGTTGTAAAAAACATGACCCCCGGGGGTAGGGTGGGGCCACAATAGGGGGGTCGAATTTTTACATAGGAATTATTCCTATGTAAAAATTCGACTCCCCTATTGTTGCGAGCTGCCAACCCTTACGATTTTGGCGTAAGGGTTACGAAATTAGCGTCTAAAATACGCCTTACGATTTCTCGTTTTATTCCTCCGATTTCGGTTTTTTCGATCATAGTTTAGAATACCGGAATTTTTATATACGTTCGTGTACAGTTTTACTGTTATAATAAATATAGTCATAATCTTAACAGCGCTTACTTGTATCTCGTTTTCGCCTTTAGAAGGCCGGTTTTTGCAATCGCTTTCATGTCAATGTTTTATAGTAAACAATATGCGTCTAAGCCGTTTGGAACTTAAAAAGGAGAGCCAGCGAAGATAAAAATAATAATACTCCCCCTAAAAAGAGGGCACAGTGGAATCCAAAATATATAGAAGAATATAGTGTTAAATATGACTGTAAAACGAAATCGTGAAAAGGGTATTTTTTATGCCAAGTGTATGGTTTGTGGCGAAAAATAAAAACATTTCGCACGGGGGAGAAAACGATGTAAAGAAACATAAAAATAAATAATCATCAACAGACTGGTAAAAGTGTAAGTTCATCTAAGAAAATGAACATTATTTTAATCGGATTCTTCTGCAACAACGAAATCAGAATGTTTATTTAAAATACGTCCTTTATTATTAAACACAATCTTCCAATAAGTAATTTAGGGAAACACGATTAAGTTATTGACATTA
Source organism: Magallana ariakensis (assembly GCA_020458035.1). Lineage (NCBI taxonomy): Eukaryota > Metazoa > Mollusca > Bivalvia > Ostreida > Ostreidae > Magallana > Magallana ariakensis. Next base: position 26,855,655 of record CM035820.1, read on the forward strand.
AATAAATAAGAACTTAGCATGTTTAATATTATAAAGTTCTGAAAATGTGCTGTTTTTGTTATTATTAAAAAAGATTGAAATATGTTTGTTTTACCATTTTATTTTATTATACAGTGGAATCATTGATGAATTAAATTGAGACTAGAAATATGCCTCAAATTGCACCGATTGCACCCCCACCTTACTATTTCTTATTTTTAAATGTTGGCAGCTCAGTTCGGATTATATAGAGTAAATCTTTGAACATCTTCTTCTCAGAGACCAATCAGCCATGAAAGCTGAAACTTGTGTAGAAGCATCCTCAGGTAGTATAGATCCAAAGTTGTGAAAATCATGACCCCCGGGGGTAGGTTGGGGACACAATTGGGGAGTTAAGTGTTTACACAAGAATGTATAGAGTAACTCTTTAAATACTTTCTTCTCAGAAACCAATCAGACAGGAAATCTGAACCTTTTGTGGAAGCTTCTTCAGGTAGTGTAGATTCAAAGTTGTGAAAATCATGATCCCTGTGGGTAAGGTGGGCCACAATGGGGGTCAAACTTTTACATAGGAATATATAGATTAAAGTTTTTAAAAATCTACTTCTCAGACACCAATTGGCCAGAAAAGCTGAAATTTGTGTGGAAGCATATGCTTTTACTAATATGCAAGCATTTTGACATATTGCTGATTCTTTAAAATTGTTTAGACTCTGGCCCCTGGACGATTCTTTGACCTCACAAGGGGTTCAGAGTTTGATGTAGTTTTATATCCCATATATAATCAATTGTTTAGGATCGTTTTTAGAACTGCAATGCTCAACATGTGATATGACTATAAAATCATCCTGTTAAAAAAGGAACTTGATTATAAACATAAGAATATTCAGGGGAAAATGAATTTTTATTCATACAGGATCGACATGTATTATACCACATTGTCCAGATATTTATATTATGACTCCATTTAGCTGATTTTATCATGCCTATTGTTACTCAGGTGAGCAATGTGGCCCATGGGCCTCTTGTGTTATCTTTATAATGCTTTGATGCCTAGGATATTAAGATTGGTCAGTTGAAGCATCTTAATTAGATCTTATGATATGATGTCCCAAAAAAGCAGGCTTCTTTTTATGTATTGTTTAATGTATGGTAAAATCTTGAAATATATGAGAGCTTTAAAATATTTTTGAGAGTTCAATTCATATAATAAACCCTTTTAGAATAGAATGATACAAGAACTGTTGTTCAGGTGAGAGATATGTGGCCCATGGGCCTCTTGTTCCGATAAATGATTATTTAATAAAATGTACGAGGGTCAATCAAAAAATTCGAAGACTTTTACCATAGCTATTTTACTTTATGTCATATTATTACTAAATTTGGCAGACATAATTTAGCAATAGTTTCAAAAAGAAATTAAATATATGTCTTTATTTTTAAGAACTATTCAAAATTTAATCCTGCAAAAATGAGGTCACGGCGCACGGTCAGAACTTATGCTATGGCAACAATAAACCATAAAATGTTGAAAGCAATATTTCTACAAATTAGACTTTAATCCAAAGAATATTGATATCTTAAATATTAAGTATTGTCTTGCTGTTTTATGTTCCAAAAATTGCAATTGCAATTACATAATAATGCATATATGTGTTCGTTATAATCATCCTGGAATATGGAACAGCCATCTTCGCCGTAAATGTTGAACGTTGATCTCAAGCAGACGAAATTGTAAGAATACGCATAATTTTCTATTTCGTGAATTAAATAATGTTTATTATTTATTTTTGATGGTTAAACTTTTATTATTTTTTTTTAGATTTTTAAAGTTGTAATTTGTTTGCTAACAATTAAACAGACACAGTGTTTATTTTGGAAATTCCCGTTCTATAAATAGTGTTAAATCAGAACAGATGAGAAAAGTAGATCCGGCAAAAATTTTATTGATGCAGGTATCAAAGAAATTTTTCGAACATTCAGAAGCGTCAATATCTTATCAAACTAATAAATATTAAATGATTGGATATTTCTATTAACCGTACGCGCGTCGTCTTGACGTCATGTTTTGAACGTTACCGTGGTGACAAAACATGCTGTTGGATAATTGGATAACAAATTTACCTTTTCATCTTATATTTACATTCAGTTTATATTTCCCATTATGTTTGCATTGAAAATCTGCGACGTTCAATTAAGCATTGAATCATTATTTTTTGAAAGATATAGTCTCATAACTGCAGCGGTGTGTGCATACAAATTGAGTAACGCGCATTAGCGCGTTATGAGACTATATCTTTAAAAAATAATGATTTAATGCTTATATTTACATTTATTTAACTTCTTGCCTTGTCTGCAAATGTGATTTATACCTTAAAAATCCTATTCTATCCTAAGGGTAAGTTCATCTAAATGGAAGAGCCGCTGTAACAGCCACAAGCGTGAACCTTGATTTTCGCTTGTGACGTTTCATTTAACAGCGTTCAACGTTTGTGACGTCATAATAAAACTATTCAGTACCCTGTGTGTGTTACAGTGTTATAACTGCAGTAGCTTTCCACGCAAAAAATATGTGAAATGTAAATATTTTCCTATGAATACATTTTACAAATTCATGCGCCATGAGCACAAATAAAAACGTCACCACGTGTTTTGAGTATGTTTATTTTTGTAAGATAAAATGAAACGTTCAACCTTACATAACCAATTTGATATGTACTTTTGAAAAATAATCATTAAATTATATCTACTCATTAATTAAAAAGATTTTTTCCACACAGTTTGTGGGACTATATTTTTAGCAGCGGAAGCGTACTAAATAACATGTTAATATGGCTGTTCCATGTATGTTTCATATCCCTGACTGGGAGCGTATACAATGGCTTTACAGCGACGATACACATATATTGCATACAAAAAAACATCAGTATGAATATAAATATAGGCATTGAATGCGGTGCGGACAAATTATCATACCGCGCTAACGCGCGGTATTCAATTTGTCATTGGCATTGGTGTGTCATAGGACCGACGACATCCAAAAATAAGCTAGCATTCAATGCTTAAATGAAATGTAACTTTGTATAGCAATAAAAGAAGTGTAACTTTATAAATTAATTTGCTAGTTGTGATTTTTATGAAAAATATATGATAGAGAGCCAAATTGCATGTCTTCGTATTTTTTTATTGACCCTCGTAATACGCTTTCATTACTGTAAATACACGCGTTGCAGATTGATATGTTGTTTGTAGTACGTTTAAAAAAATGTATAATAACGATTCACGTGAAATTCTTCTAATCGATCAATCAATCAAGAAATCAAGAAATCATTGATATGAATAATCGAATAGAACGAAGATACTGTTTTATCAGCATCTTTAATCTATACCCAGACGCGCTTGAGTGTATACGCTAAACTCACTATGCCTTGTAATCAAAACTATTACGCAACCCGATTGCTTAGTCAAAGCGCTACCCATGATGAATCAAAATATTGAGAGTTCTAAAAGCGAGGCCAGTTTAATGGGTTTTTTTAACAAGAATGACAAATTATCAGGGGACATTGACTTGTCTTGCACTAATTGTTTTTTCTGAGCTTGTACGGGAACTCTACAGTACCGAACAGGCACGTAGCATCGGGTTTTTTTTCAATGGGGGGGGGGGGGCAGACTTATCTAAAAAATCTTGACAAGCAAAAAAATCCGTTGGGGAAGGGGGGAGGGTACCGTTGTTTTACTATAACTACAATTTAACTCTAAATTTCCTAATAATTATTCATTTCAATTTTATATATGTAAATTTAAGAAAAATGGTTGCTGCGAGAAAAAGTGGGGTGAGGGGGTAGGTCCACTGTCCCCCCCCCCCCTTAATGCCACTTGCCTGCCCAAAAAAAAAAAAAAAAGTTGTTGAGAAATCTTAATGCAAATATTCTCAACAACTTGACAACAAGGATTTTAACTGCTTTCCAGTACTTTCATTCACAGCAATATTTGTGACCTAGGCGTTTATAAGGTGCAAATATACATATTTCTGAGAATTTTCCTCTAGGGTTTTTTTCTTCATTATCAATATGTGAAAATCATTTTAACACGTACATTTATTAAATGTGCAATAACATCAATTATAATTCTTCTTAATGTATTATTTTGTTGCATTATTTATATTACAGGGTGTGTTCGTCGCTATTGTTTTCTGTTACATGAATGGAGAGGTAACGAATGAATTTTTGATTTAAAAAAAAATAAAAAATAAAAATAATTTCAGCAAGAAAAATCTTAAAATTAAGATATAAATATATTCGGAACGCTACAGTTCAATTATCTGCTTCTTTGGGTTTTTCTTAAGGTGATATCAAACATCAAGAAGTCGTGGAGACGTCGCCTTAGCAACCGGTACTTTCGCTTCCCGAGACGGTTGACGATTTCCACCAATCAAACCATGTCGTCTCAGGCTGATTGTGACGTAGCTGAAAATGACGCAGTTCCGGTGAATTTTCTAAATACCAGTAATGTTAAAAGACCCGACTCGAGAGAAGTGGAGCTAACAGAATCCCTTGGGTCCAATGGAAATCCGGCGGGAACAACGAGAGAGGGGAGAAAAGTCTCATTTGCTAACTTCCCGCCGTCCAACCCGACTTGATATCAGCCATCTTGTTTTTAATTGACGGTGTTGTGTGTTTCTGAATCAAATACCGAGTGGTGTATCAGCCCCTGATACGACCTGTCTTGGATTAAATGTACATGTAGGTGAGGCAGTGTCTGGGACCTACTAATGCTGTATCGCCCTCGGGGACTGAGATTATCTCTGTCTTAACCCGATATCGTTATTAGGGAGATCTCTCCGACGCTCTCAAATTTAACAACAAATTCCCTTTCAATTCATTAGTGTTATAATAAAAGAAAATCAATGAATCAGCAATAACATAACGTTACACAGAAGGGGAAATTTGTTTAATTATGAATACAAGTGAGAGATAAAAAAAGGTTCTCAAAATTGAGAGATAACCACAATTAAACTTACATGTGCATTACGAAATCACTAAACCACAAAAGGATATATTGATGCACTATTAAGGAACGCTAGAGCTCTGAAGGAGGAACGATTAAATTTTGATTTCTATAATCGAGAAATGTTAAGGTGGAATAACACATCATCACAAAATGGCTAACCTCTGATCGAAACGTTATTTTGTTTTATTTTAAGGATTTTATCGACGGCAGTATGTAACTTACTCCATAGAGTGGATAAAGTGTCGGTCTTGTGATCCGTACATCCCGAGTTCAAATCCCGCAAGGGCTTTTGTTGTTACTTACTGAATTGAATTTTTTAGATATTCATATTTTATCTCCAAACTGCACATTTTTTCGCTTATTTGACATTTGTACAGTTAATTTATCTTTCATAATCAAACTTACTTTACTGTTAATTTGAGTGACTTTTTCCAGGTGTGTTTGTTTACCTTAAGGGTTATTTTTTAGGATATAGGTAAAAACTTTAATGAACTCGGTATATATATATATATATATATATATATATATATATATATATATATATATATATATTTATATATATGTGTGTGTGTGTGTGTGTGTGTGTGTGTGTGTGTGTGTGTGTGTGTGTGTGTGTGTGTGTGTGTGTATTTTCATGACAAATACACATCATCTTTTCTCTCAACAATATTTGTCATCAAGTTTTGATACTCTCAGAGTTTTGTAATTTTTCCCTCAACCAAAAAAAAAAACAAAATAAAAAAAAACAAAAAAACAAAAAAAGTAATAAATGTTTTATGCCTGAAATATATCATATATTAGGTCGAGATCATCCTATCAGTAACCTATTCGGAGATATCAAAATGGATTACCATAATCTCTACATGACATTAAAACATTCCATTTCAGGGACATGAAAACGTCGCTCTTACATACATGTATAATGTAATTCGTTGGATCAGTGAATCGGTATGACATTATCCACGTATCTTGCATTGATCAGATGACAGTTTGATACTAATTGAAAGTTTTCAACGTCGTACCTCCATTTACTTCATGGTATCTAGCTACATCCGGATAATTATTTCCGACACGATTTCTTGTTAATGGCTGTACTATCACCATTTCTTCAAATAGCTCGAAATGAAACGTGTTTTGTAATCATGTGTGTACTTTTGGAGCTAGAAAAAAAGATATTGCCATATATATCGACAACACGCAATCTTATTTAAAGTACTTTTGTACTAAATCTAAAGTACAAGGGTCCCAAATAGCATGCATCGACTTTATTATGTTTGTATGTAACTTATATTGACAGATTGTGTATGTGTAGCGTTTGACCATTAAATTAAAACACAAAATGTGCCACCAATGGTTAAATAGCCCAGGAATCATGATTTTTACGACTTTGAATCTACACTACCTGAGGATGCTTCCAAACAAGTTTCAACTTTCCTGGCTTATTAGTTTCTGTGAAGACGATTATTAAAGATTTACTCTATATATTCCTATGAAGAAATTAGATACCCAATTGTGGCCCAATCTACCCCTGGGGGTAATGATTTTCACAACTTTAAATATACACTACCTGAGAATGCTTCCACACAAGTTTCAGCTTTCCTGGCTAATAAGTTTCTGAGAAGAAGATTTTCAAAGATTTACTCAATATATTCCTATGTAAAAAGTTGAACCCCCCCCCCCCCATTGTGGCCCCACCCTAACCCTGGGGGTCATGATTTTTACAACTTTGAATCTTCACTACCTCGGGATGCTTCCACACAAGTTCAGCTTTCCTGGCCAAATGGTTTCTTTGGAGAAGATTTTAAAAGATCTACTCTATATATTCCTATGTAAAAATTCGACCCACTCCCATTGTGGCCCCACCCTACCCTCAAGAGTCATGTTTTTCACAACTCTGAATCTACACTACCTTAGGATGCTTCCACATAAGTTTCTCCTTTCCTGGCCTAACGGTTTCTGAGAAGAAGATTTTTAAAGATTTACTCTATATATTCCTATGTAAAAAGTTGACCCCCATTGTGGCCCCATCCTACCCCCTGGGGTCATGATTTTCACAACTGTGAATCTACACTACCTGAGGATGCTTTCACACAAGTTTCAGTTTTCCTGGCCAAATGGTTCTTGAGAAGAAGATTTTTGAAAATTTCTAGAAAATTTTCATTAAGTCCTAATTATCTCCCCTTGTAAGAGGGCTTGGTTCCTAATTTTCACAACTTTGATTCCTCTTAGGCTATGGATGCTTTGTGCAAAGTTTGGTTGAAATTGGCCCAGTGGCTCTTGAGAAGATGTTGAAAATGTGAAAAGTTTACAGACGGACAGACAGACAGACGGACAGACGGACCACAGACAAAAATGTGATCAGAATAGCTCACGAGCTTTCAGCTCAGGTGAGCTAAAAACGTTATGATCATCAACTAACTGATTTATAGTTTTGAAAAATGTCATTCTTGTACATGTATACATTATGAAAATACATCCACTCTTATGCTTGTCATAAAGTTAAAAAATAAAATTGTCTCAGTTTTTGATTTCTGAAAAATGAGGACTTCCAAGGTTTTTCAAAGCAAAACAAATGAATATTTTTATTATTGTTTCTTAGAAATATATATTTAAAAAATATTAGCATTTTTTCTTAGAAATATTTATTTAAAAAAAATATTTTCTTAGAAATGTTATGATTATGTCTATTTCTTGATTACTCTATATAATTCTCTACAGGGTTTAACACTGAATAAATGTAACGGACATACTGGATCATTTTCTAGGTTTATATAATTGTAAATTTGTGTTAAGGTGCGGTCACACGATACGATTTTCCATCAGATTTTCCATCCGATTTTCTCATCCAATTCGCTTTCGGCTAAAATCGTACCGTATGACCACTTAAGTCGAAGGTCGAAAGCGAAGTCTGAAGTCGATTAAAAATCTGAAGTGCGTCCGATTTTCAATCGACTCTCTGGTGAGAATCGTGACGACACAATGACTTTTCCCGTACAACGAAAATATTGAATATGCTTTATTAAACGAAAATCGATTGTAAAATTGTATCGTGTGACCACCTCATCAATCGACTCCAATCGACTAACATGAGCAAGTCGATTGAAAATCGGATAAAAATCGCATCGTGTGACCGCACCTTTAGAGAAGTATATTTTCTAGTTTACACTGTATAATTCTATACAGAGTAGTTTTTTCTTATTTTGTTCTAAGTGACAGTGCATAATTCTGTACAATTTATTCTATTCGTGGGTTTCAAGTTGTAATTTTTTTTTATTTTGACGTGCTAAAAAAGCATGCTCATACAAACACATCTTGACATAAACCGTGTTACTCGGTTTTACGTATTGTGTATAATGCACCAGGAAAAATAGTAAAAGAAAGTGTGGTTGATATGACGGTAGCACGTCTGATATTCCGGATAGTCGTTAAAGGGAGATAACTTTTAAAAATTACAACCATGTTTGACGAATATTGCAAGACATTTAAGGGGGATGTGCGGCCATCTTGTACATTTGAGAATCAAAATGCAAACATATCTTGAAATGACTTGTTTCTGCACAATACTGGCCAAAAATGTTGTCTAAAGATGAAAAAGCAATAAATATGAGGTTCTTCATGTTTTGTTGTATACAAATTATGCATTTAAAAACAGAACTATGCTTTTTAATCACTTAGAACAGTTGTAGAACTGCGCAGCTGCAGACTTATTTTGGAGATTTAAAAATCTGAAAAAGTAACAGAGGAGTTAATTGGTGTCCTCTCTACAACCATTTGTTGAGAAAAAGGTTGAATTTTGCACATTAATGTAGAAAATTGGCATCAAAATAGGGTACCCTATTTTTATCAGTCGGCATAGGATCTATTTTAAGAACAAGAAAATTCCAGACAATACTTAGAACTCCCGTGTATATGGAGGCACATTGACGTTATATTTTTATCGATAAAAATAAATGTCAATTCAAAACAATCTGGGCTAAGTGTGACAGACATCTCTATACCAGTTCCAATTGTTTCGTTTTAGTTCCATAAGTATAAATTAAATTAAATGTTTTAGAAGTAGGGTAGGGATCCAAAAATTAATTGCCTTAAATAAAAATATACATATATTTTTCAATGAAAATACAACTTCAATGTAGTCCATAGACACAGACAAAACAGTCTCGTGCAAATTGATAGTTGGTTTTTTTTTACTCATTTTAAGAATAAGGTACCCTGTTTTGAGGCAAAGTTACAACTTACATAAGCAAGCTTTGACCTTTTTCTCAACAAATGGTTGTAGAGTGAACACTAATGACCCCCTTTCTTCTTCTTTCAGATTCAGGTCTGTAGCTTCGCAGTTCTAAGTGATTTAAAAATGCATTGTTCTGCCTTTGCATGCGTAATTTGCATACAAAACAACATGTTCAACATTATATTTATTGCTTTTGTATCTTTTGACAACAGTTTTGGTAAGTTTTGGACAGAAGCAAGCCAATTCAAGAAATGTTTACATTTTCATTCTCAAATGTAAGACTTTCGATTCATTCGCAAAAGACTCAAAATAGCTAATATAAAAGAAGGACACTGTTACTCAATGCAAAATATAGTTTTGTTTTCTTTTTGACGACTATTATTCTTAAATCACAAAGGAAGCAAACAAGATGGCGAGTGAATTTAAAATCTGTATAGACAAATGCGTTTTCAAAGCAAAAAGAGGCAATGAAGTCAAGAAAGCAAAATATTTCCTACCTGAAAATATCATTCATGTCTCAAGCTTTCAACGAGATAAAGCGAGCTGAAAGGTACATGTATGTTAATATTTGACTAGAGCCAAGATAAACTTTTTTTTTAAAAACCCAAAAGATATAGAAGAAAGTTTTATCTTTAAGAAAACGCTCGACACAGGAGGTTTTAGAATCCTGTCAGTTTGCTTATGTTTTTTTTTTTTGTAACCTGAACAATCTTGTAAAAGTTTTTGCTTTATTGGAGAAAAGTCTTAACCTAAGTAAACAGCGAAACGAAAGATGAACCAGTACCGATGTTTGACTGAACGATGTACTAATAACTCGAAACGTAGACCTATACGTAACTTAGATAGATTCTGTGTTTTATTTAAGGTCGTATCTTACGTTTTGGTGTAGATTAACGTTATAAATTCCCCAAAAAGTTGTTTTGTCATGTTGTTTCAAGTTGTTAATTCTAAATTTACAGAGCGGCAGTAAATTCAAATAATAAATTCTCTCTCTCTCTCTCTCTGTTCCACTGTTTCTCTGTTCCACTGTCTGTTTCTCTCTGTTCCACTGTCTGATTCTCTCTCTCTGTTCCACTATTTCTCCTTGTTCCACTCTCTCTCTCTCTCTCTCTCTCTCTCTCTCTCTCTCTCTCTCTCTCTCTCCACACACACACACACAGTTAATACACACAACAAACAGGTGTATTTTTATTTACAAGAATTTATTCGATTGAGGACCTTCAAGGAGAGCTCAAGGACATAAATCTAAAAATAATGTTTGACTACAAGTACTATTATAATAATATTTCTTTTTCTAAAATACCCATTATAAAATGATCATGTCACAGACAATGAGGTAGAGCAATTACTGAAACAATGAAATAATAAAATAACTAGAACTTTTGGTACTGAGATAATTCAAAACAAAGAATATTATATATCTACTAGTGCTTGTAAACAAGACCTAAAATAGACCAGGCCCTGACGTCACCAACATTTTTAAATCACTCAACTAAGTCCTCAACTCAAATCCTTAAAGGAAAAGTGCACGAATTTGAGGTAAAAACTCAGACTTGAGGCCGAGTTTTGACTTGAGGAAAGTTGGTGACGGCGGGGCCAGAGTCATATCATGGCGCGAAAAAATATAGCCTCGAAAAGATTTTGGATATGTTTAACATGCTATTCAATACAAATTGTTCAAGAAGTGTTTCCAAACATTAATGGGTTCGCTATTTTACATGTCTCTTACTTAAAAAGGATTCTAGCATATCCCCAAACTGCGTTTGCGGGTGTATAAAATGTGTTGCACAGAAAGAATTCTTAAGTTGGCACTATCCAATGCTTGTTCGAGATTGCAATTTGCAACAACAATGAATTGAAATGACTTAACAGTCTGTCTAGGGCTTCATAACTTCTTAGTATAATTTCAGAATAATTCACTGAATGCTATGTCCACAAATACTTTTCATTTTTAATGCATATCAAATACTTGCAATTGAACAAATTTACAGAATAACACTTAACATATAAACAAATATTTTTTACCAATAGGAAAATATGCATCATAATGACATAAAAAATAAGAAAAAATATGGGATATTTTCCTGTTAGAAATTCAGTGTAAGCATTTTTCACGTATACTTCATCCTCAAACCAGAGGCCTACATGGAAAAAGTAAAGAGAACAAATCAACTGAAATGAATTAAAATTCATACAATTACCTCACTTATTTATGCAGTCGTTTTACAGATGTTGCACGCATGAAATTAACGGACAATTTTATAACTTCCTGTATCTCCTCAAGAACTTTGTTTGGTGTAGCGTTTTGGAAAGATACCATAATAAGCCTTCTTTTTACCCCCCCCCCCCCCCACTTTGGTTAGCCTTCTTTTTAACCCCTCCCCCCTTCGTTAGTTAACGAATTAAACCTAAAGGTTAAATATACAGTTACCATTTAGTTATGTTTAATGTTCCCTTTGTTTGTTTAAAACACATTGTATTGAAATATTAACTATTGTATGCATTTTGTGATGTTTAAAACCCTTGGGGTATGAAAAGTAACAGATATTTTAGAAAAGGCTCGGAAAAGGACAAGAGTCACGTGACACATGAGGTCAAATGGGTAACACATCCAAGGGAATGAAGACACATTTTAAACACCTTTACAACAGATGGCCCTACCGAATATGAGAGGGGTGGGTGGAATTAGGGTTTGGGGAGTGTAATGGGTGAAAGCAAACTTGCCAGTGGCAACTTTTAATTGACTGCTGAATTAGGATTCTATATTTTTCCCAGATTCTCTGTAACAAAATACAGTAAAACACGGTTATAGCAAACATGCTTATAATGAATTGACGCTTACAGTGAAGTAATTCTTTATTCACTGTGACTTTATTACATGTTGAAAACTTGACGGATATAACAAATTACACTTACAACAAAGCCAAATTGCCCGTCCCTGGGACTTCCGTTATAAGCGTGTTTTACTGTACATTCAATACAGTGACTACCAGATTACATGATCTGTGTTCATCCAAAGTGTCTCTAATGATTTCCACCATTTTTTTCTTTTCAAACATGATTTCAACCTATCTTCCCTCCCAATCCTCCTTCTAATATCCCTTTTGAAAAAGGTGAATAACATTTGCCAAAACAAATAATGAGATCTATTTCTTTGTGTGAAAGTTTTAAGTTTTGGGGTCCTAGCTGGATCTGCAAGTCAACTGAACAAATGTCATTCTAAATTGGATGCCAAAAAATTGACATGATGCAAAACAATGGGGCAGTGTAGTTAAAGAAAATCAAAAGTGCCAAAATATACGTGAAAATGGGCTCTGTTACTGATGACAACCTAGCTGTACAGCTAAGCTAAATTTTTATTTTAATCGTTATTTGAATTAAGGTGTTAAAAACTTTTTTTTAATTCGTTGAAGACTTTGCTAATTATTAATGCATGCAATAGAATAACTAGTTCTTAGAAAATGGAAAACAGACACAGCATTGTTCAGATTTTTAGATAATTTGATTAGAGCATGTAAACATGTTAAATTTTTGTAATAATTCTAATTTCAACTGAGTAAAACAGAGATAATATCTTGAGGGACAAAAACTTTAAAAAAAAAACCACACACCTAACTTTTTAACTAATTAATACTTAATTCAGTATCTAATTTCGCTGCCCTGACATCGACTTGAAATTCACTTGAATTCAGGGATTAACCCAACAAGGCATCTGTATGTACATGTACAATACGAACAACAAGTCCCTGAATTAAAAATGTATTATAACAACTTTTTTTCCCATGTACTATGACTCAACATAGAAATTTACATAGCCATGGAACAACTCATCTCTACTAACAGAACAGTAAAATTAAATGGAAAGATTAAATAAAAACCAAATATTGTATACATACAATACATGTACAAGAGTCATTAAAGTCCATGTGAACACAAACGCAATGCTATTGAGCAGAAGTTGGAAGTTAACAGACAGAAACCATGGCTGTTACCATAGTAACTCACCATGATAACAATCCAAAACCACATTTAAAGATCAGGGGATACAACTCTTGGAAAGTTTGAAACATCCTGAATTTCCCCCTTTTAACATACACACAAACAATAATAATATATGTATACAATTTTTTTTTCAACATTAGATGTTTGAAAATCATTAAAAAAAAAAACCTCACACATGCTAAATATGATAATTACATAATAATTCTCTCTCTCCTCTTCTCCATAAGAACTCATTTTCAATAAATTCTTTGCCACAACTCCTGCACCAAAAATGCCTCTAAATTATTTCAACGTCCACCTGTTATTTCATTCTTTTTCATAAAAATTTTTCCTCTCTGTCTTCACATTGACAGCCCCAAGTTTTTCCCCATCCTCTTTCGGAGTCCATTAGCCATGCTCACTTGTCACTCTGCATATAAATGTCCCGTACAACGGATGGCATCGCCTCCTCATTAATGGGGAGAATTGTCAGCATTTTGGAGTGTTCTGAACTGATGTTCCGCAGGTCAATGAGCCGTAGCAGATACTTGGCCAGCGCACACCCTCCTTTTACCCGTTTCTTGTTTTCGTACTCTTCGAGAGCATCAACGTACACTTTTTGGATCTGTTCCACCAAGTCTCGATTCGTCAACCCCGCTCTGTCAGCTGAAATGATTGTATTTTTTTTTGTAAATTACGTATTACAAATGTACTGCCAGTTTCTGTGAATCAATAAAATTTGTGATAGATCAACTTTCCATAAATTTTGTTGGTAATTTACATGCCAAAGGAACATTGTATTAATCATACTACAAAATTCACGACTTCACCTCTCTATGGTCCTGTGAAAAGTTGACATTCCACAAAAAATTGTCCCTTATAAAACTTTACATTAAATTATGATATATGTATATCAATCACTAAAATCAGAATTTTTTTTACACAATTTCACAATTTATCAGCGAACTTAATTTTGCAACTTCAAATTTGATACTCTCTTATATCATCAGCAGAACTAGCTAAAAATAGGAAGCCATCAAAGTAATTTGCAAAAGGCTAAAAAAGAAAAATTTCACCAACTTTCTTTACCTGAAAATATACTGATGGCTGTAAAGAGGGCATATTCAGCATTGTCCGAGTTGAGGTCGGCCATGTCATGACAGAGTTTGAAGACCAGCTCGGTGTATTCCTTCGTTTGGCCGGTCGCCTCCATATTGGCCATGGTCAGTGGAATGCCATTGGCTAGAATGATCGACCTGGAAGCGGGGTCATACATACGACTGGCTCGCAGTGCCATCACTTCGCTTGAGGCTGCCTACAACACAGTAAACGGGGGAACATCAAAACAACAGAAGTACTTTACTAGAGGCTGCCTAGAACATAAAAGAGGAAGGTACTAATGATTGCACAATTAAAATAAGTTTCTCATTAATCTTTATGATTGCACAATTAATATAAGTTTCTCATTAATCTGTTCACATTTGGACTTTTTCTCATTTTTAGGGGAAACAATGGCTTTAAAAGATCACTTTTCAGCATGAAATAATGAAACCGTGCAGCTAGAATGCAGTTATTACATTATAAGCATGTTTTTATAGATGTAAAGCTGTAACAAATCATATTTTGATCCAATATATTAGATTAAAATCTGTCAACTAATAATGATTCTATAATAGTGTAAAATGTCCTACCGGTCAAATTTTATGAACATGAAAGGGTTAAGGAAGCTTACGAATTTAATGTCTGGTTCTTGAGAAAATTTGCATAAACATGTACATTCCCTATTTTTACCATTGTGTGCATGTATTATTATACCCAGTAATTGTGACATCTGCAATATAAGTTGACTAAAAAATTGTAACTAAGCTTTATTTTATGAGAGCTTCTTTATGCAATAATATAACCAGCCAAAGTCACTTACAATATTATTTCATTTTTTAATAAAAATGCAATGAACTTTTCCTTTCATGGTGACTGTAAAATATTATTGCTTATATCTATAGAACCCATCCTTAATAGCCTTATGGCCTTGACCTGGTAAGCTGACCTTTGAACTGATAAAGTGACATTGACCTGGTAAACGGTAAACTGACCTTGAGCAATATAATTTGGTCCTCTTTGTTGAGTTTGGAGAATCCCGGCAGACTTTTGGCAAACTCCACAATAAGGTGCGTGATAAGGACAGTCATCTTGGAGAGGCTGCTGAGCACATGTTCCCCTGACTCTTCTTTTGCTGTGTCGATATCCTGCAAGAACAATTAGGTCATACAATTAAAATTTCAATCCAATTAATGCCAACTTTTATTGATTGTATCTGTCTATACTGTAGATTTCTTATTCATGCTACTACTTGATTTCAGGATTTCATCAAATTTTCCTCTTTGGTCTACTGACTTTCTAAATATAAAAATATAAGGAGAGAGCCCAAGATGTCAAAGCTCTTACATCTGATTGGCTGACCCATCAGGTGTGTTTTGAGACTGATCCCTTGGGAAACCATGTTTATTTCAAGAACATCAAAAGAAGTAGGAAATTAAAAGCTAAATGACTAAATGGGTTCTAAATCCCTTAAGTAGATTTAATATTAGTCTAATTCGAAACACAGAAACTGGAGCATCAGTGCAAGGCAATCAATCTTAGCTAGTTCATAGAATAAAGGTACACCAACTAGCATCAACTAAATAAATGCCAATATAAAGACTATATACAGAGGACCCCGCTTAGTATAATACCTGTTTAATATTATAGTTCGGTTAATATAATAGTTTTTCAAAACACAAAACCATTTCTTAATAAATCATTGTATTTTACATCGGTTATTATAGTAGCTTGAATAGTGGACCCCGCTTAATATAATAGAAAGATCATGCCTGTCAACTGTGTTTCACACCTTTTTCTCGAGCTAGCCCCCCATGAGAAGCTTGTATAAACACTCTGACTTCCCAAATCACTTTGAAATTTACCGACTGTGCTGGCCAGACGGGATTAGTCACGCCTCACTGCACGTGGCTTGGGTACTTTACCTATGCACCTAACAAGTGACATCGCTGTATTATTGAGGTTTTTTACAGTTTGAATAAGTAAATGCCCCATGTTTTTGTAAATAAATTTATAACAAATGGGGCATTTGACATGGCTTAGCATATGGTACATAATGTTCCATTTGACGATTTGTACTGCAGTGAAGTAGTGACAAAGTCTTTTTTTAATATGCCTCTATTTTATAGGAAGAATGGGCTAAATAAATAAAAGAAAATAAGAAAATTCTGCATAACTTTGTGGTTTATTTGAGTTTTAATGAAAGAAGTTATTAAAAACGAATTGTCTCATGAATGCCTTATTAGATTTAGTCAAAACCGGAAGTACAGGAAGAAAACAAAATGAAAGCATGTCAACTTATCTTAAGCATATTGGTGGATCTTGCAATTTTCCAAGCTTGTAATAGTAAACTTTATTCATGAAATTAACTTTTATGAAGCATTAAAAGTAAAGTTTTAGAAGAAATCATCAATTATTGTGGACATTACATTGTCTAGAAATAGATAGTAATAATACATGACGTGAATAGGCACATCATACTTGTACACAATGAATAAAGCTGGGTACGCTTATTATTATAGTCCGGTTAATATAATAATTTTTCCTGACAAAATAACTATTATATTAAGCGGGGTCCACTGTAATACTTATTTACAGCCCAGTTACATTGGTACACATCTTTTTTCCCTTTTTTTGCTATTTTCTTTTATCTTTCACTCTCTATAAGATGAAACATAATTGGACCAATTACGGTATTGTAATTAGATAATGAATGTGTCATGGTGTGTCATTTTGTATAACATGTGTTTGAGAGTTGACTCATGTCAGATGACAAGTAATTAGCGAGGGTCAGTCTGCTCTGCTAATTATCCCCAATTAGTCAATATAATTGTTCTGAGTTGTCCTAGCTTTTGAGTTATTATCATGAGTACTGTACCTCACTTTCATTAATTATCTTTTAGATTATAAATACAGTTAGGAATTTATTCAAACCAGTCAGACACTTTCGGCCACTACCTCATGTTGCTTATGTCTTCATACTGACTACCTAGTTGACTGTCCACCAGTCTGTCAGTAAGACTAAGCAACATTGAGCTAACTTTAAACCTGACTCATTTGGCAATTTAAGAAATTATTATTTGTATCCTGTTCTATTTGACTTTGTTATATTTGGTTATTGTTGATAATTCCTAGTTAATTCAAATCACTTAATTAATAAATTGTGAAACCTGCCTTCGAGTTATAGCTCTATGCATATCCGACTTAGAGGTCAATTTAAGCCTAATATCTGTAGGCTGACCCCCTGTCTCTTGGGCTGGGCCTATATGAGTTAGTTTCCCCTTATTCTATGGTGCCCTAACCCCCTCGGTGACAGATGTATACTTAAAAACTCAGAACCCATTTGCTGATTAAACTTTTTTTTTTTTACATTTGGTAGCAGATTTAGTTCGACAATAGTAATTTATTTATAAATTTAGATAATTTAAGTCCTTTTAACTCATCATTTTAACTTTTGAGTACCCTGTGTGTGTTATAGTGTTAAAACTGCCGTAGCTTTCAACACTCTTTAGAAGCAAAAAATATGTGGAATGTAAATATTGTCAATTGACTCATAACACATCTTTATTGTCATTTCAAGGAAATATATGTAAATCACATGTGTCTCATGAATAAAAAAAAAAAAGAAACCGTTATTCAAAGATTACACATTGGATAATAGTGACGTCTGGTTCTGTCAAAATCATATGACACTGTTAATCAAAAGTAAGTCTCCCAAAAACGCAAATCTTTGATACTGCAAAACCTAGTAAACTTATAACTTCTTGCTTTTACGCAACAAAATTTTTTTGTTTCTATATTTTATTGATATGCAAATGTCGATAAAATATCTAGTAAGCAAAATCAAAGTTGCTCCCTAGTTCCTTTTAGAATTATGACTAGCTATAAGGATATGTCCTGTTGACAACACTGTTATTCAAAATTACGCCTTCTTCGGGTTACAATACGCGTGTTACGTTAGGTAACAAATTATTTGTAACAATATTATATAACGGTTATAATATACAGTCAAACTTGTATTAAGCAGTCACCTGCGGGAGGCACCCAAAGTGTCCTCTTAACAGAGGTGACCTTTGAATAGAGGCTTATGATTTGCCAACATTTTATACCTTATTAAAACAATTATTGGATTTTATTTTAATTATATACTTAATGTTTAGCACGATGTATCAAAATGATAGATAAAGTAATTGATTTGGTGTTTTTTATAGTATCTATTTTATTTATAAATAAGTACAACTTCATAACAATGCATTGTGCATGCAATTGTTTAATTTTTTTTAAATTATTGAAAAAAGTCATTACGTGGTAAAGCCTTGTCGCTAACATTTTCACAATAATAACACTATTTTCATGAGTACCCTATATTTAGAAAACAAACACTGTTAATACAAATGAACAATTTATTGTTTAACCGGCCGTATCTGAACTCAAAATCATATTACCGGACGGTAATAAATCGAGCAATTTTCTCTTGCCTCGCCACGGACATTTTTGACACCTATTTCATTCATGTTTATAAAACAAACATTGTTAATACATGTTTGAACAATTCACTTGATTCCCTTTCGTATCTGATCTGCCAGCTACAGTACCCGCAACGTTATTTTTTACAATCCTATCCTATCGTATCGTGTATCAATCCTATCGTATCGTGCGTGTATACTGTTCTATCGTGCGTTAATGCTATCGTATCGTGCGTGTATACTGTTCTATCGTGCGTTAATCCTATCCTTTCGTGCGTTAATCCTATCAGATTTATCGTTCAATTTTAGCAGTTTTTCCGTTTATCCTATCGTGTTAATCGTTTCGTGCCTTTTCATAAGCAAGTAAATTTATCTCAAAGTTGCAAGTCGTTCAGTGCGCCGTATAAGAAAATTTATCGAACAAGAATTGTAAAATCCTATCCAGCATTCTATCATGATACTAATGTCTTATTTTTTAGATCAAAATTAACCAATATTGTAAATCATATCTGTAAGCATTGGAAATAAAAAAAAAATAATGTAAACTATCGAAGTTCTTAGGAACAAGGTAACACATTTACCTGTATATCGAATATATTATATCGTACGCGAAGTGTATACCTGCATAAACGTTAACTTTTATGCAATATAATTCGTTTTTTATCCATCATATTTTACAGAAACAAAAGTGTTTATGATATAATTTATATTTAATTAAAACCAGAGTTGTTATTTTATTGAACCCGTTATTTTCCGTGTTATATTTGATTTTGGGCTGAAATGTTCTCGGCAATCAACTAGGGTGTGTGGTAATGAAAACAATGTTAACAAATCGTACGCGGAATGTATATCTGCGTAAATATTTATTTAACTTGTATGTTATATAATTTGTTTTTAATGCATCATTTTCTTATACAGAAAGAAATGTATTTATGATAGATTTTATATTAACTTTAAACTAGAGTTGGATTTTTATAGTTGAACCCGCTATTTTCTGTGTGATTTGATCTCGGGCTGCAATATTCGCGGCGATCGGCTAGGGTGTTCGGTAATGAAACTAATGTTAACAATACAGAAAATTTATTGATCATTTAAGCTCAAAATTTTGTTAAAAAAAATTAACCGGTCATTTTTATACATTCTATAAATGATGCAGCGATGATTAACAACTCGGCAATTTTTACTAAAAAGAAATTGCATGTAAATCTTTATTCGTACGTGTACTTTCCCAAATTATGCCATTATCAGGTTATTCATGAAGATCATTTAAAGCGATTATACGTTTATCATGAACATCGTTTATCCTTTCATATCGTGCGTTAATGCTATCGTATCGTGCGTGTATACTGTTCTATCGTGCGTTAATGCTATCGTATCGTGCGTGTATACTGTTCTATCGTGCGTTAATCCTATCCTATCGTGCGTGAATCCTATCCTATCGTTTCTCTTGTAAAAAATAACGTTGCGGGTACTGTATGTATTATAAATACATCGATTAATTTGGTTTCTCTCGCCTCAGGCGTATAATTATTGTTAACATTTATTACCGACATTCGGAAGCCATGTTTAAAATCCCCGGGTGTAAATCACGTGACCGATCAAAATGGCCGCCTAATGCATGTCAACTGTACAGTTTCGGATCAAAATACGATGACCGCTGACCGCGTTAGACAGGTGACCGCTCTTTAGAGTGCAATTATATAGGATTTTTCATCGGGAGGAAATAAAATGACCGCATACGAAAGGTGACTGCTTAATAGGGGTGACCGGTTCAGCAGTTTTGACTGTACATCCAACAAGATTTAAATCTATGAAATGTTGCAACTAATTTAATAAAGAGGGTTGGATGGTCTTGGCCATTTCTAGACTATTTTCATCTCCTTGCGATGAAGAACTGTGTACAGCAAAACTCATTTAATATTCAAGTATTGGCCGGGGTATTTTATATGTACTAAAATCTTATGCATCTTAAAATTTCATGCATCTTTATGAATTCTGAAGTTTGTAATGAAAAATATTTGTTTATAAAAGAATGATAAAATATGTAAAAATTTTGCCAGTAAGGGTCTTAAAATTACTAAATTGTTATATCCATAAATTTGAAAAAGGGGCAGCGTGTTTTCTATAAGAAAACTGCTGGCGGAACATGAAAAAGAATTTGTTAATTTGCTGTATCTGTGTTCTTAACATCCAAATCAATTTGCTTTGCTGTATTAAGATAAATAAAGAAATAATAAATTTGAACCCTAAAATATTTTGATTTTTCCTTTACTTAATAAAACAGTTTATGACTTTAAACAACTAAATTAAAATGTTTTAGACTTGCAATATCATATTTAGCCATATGTATAATGTAAATTAAGTTAATAAATCAAAACACAAAAAGTTAACACATTATACATACATAATTATATATATATATACATACATAATTATATTTTTAATCAAGCCGTTGTTCTCTTCACAAGATATATAAAAAAAAAATAGCTTCTGCAGTATATAGCAACTTATAGAAACACTCTCCCTTCTGATTATAAGGTTGATTTTACTGTTCCTACAGATTGGGTTGACGTTACTACTGTACAGTAAAACACGGTTATAGCGAACACGCTTATAATGAATTGATGCTTACAGCGAGGTGATTTTCATTTTATTACATGTTGTAAACAGATAATGACATAACGAATTACGCTTACAAAGAAGTGAAATCGCCTGTCCCTGGGACTTCGTTATAAGTGTGTTACACTGTAATAATA
Organism: Magallana ariakensis; assembly: GCA_020458035.1. Classification (NCBI taxonomy): domain Eukaryota; kingdom Metazoa; phylum Mollusca; class Bivalvia; order Ostreida; family Ostreidae; genus Magallana; species Magallana ariakensis. Next base: position 26,877,176 of record CM035820.1, read on the forward strand.
ATCCTACACAATAGTCTACTTTTCCTCTGCACTACTACATTTATGTAACGTCTGACCTTAAAAAACACCTGGGTTATCAGCATAAATGAACTCGACATGTTTAGCAATTTGTTTAATCAAAGAGGTTATGCAAGCACCAATGCCCTGTAGTTATTAGCTTCCTACTATTTCTCTGCTCTACTTCCTTCAAAACTAATCATGTAAAAGCAGCCACATTTCCCTCCTTTTCTCTCAACAAATTAAAACACAAATGGAAAGCTATTCAATATTGAAATCCCTTAATCTTGAAAATTAAGACCTGTCTTTTTTATTTATTTATTGAATTTTTTCTCTCCCTTTTTTAAAGTTGATATGTCTAGGTCTTTGCAATGGTAATTTTCATTGAAGTCTCCTAATCTTATAGGGAGATCTTTTTAGTTCTACCTTTCTTGAATTTCTGTAGGTTTTTTTCCTCATTTTCATTTTCAAAAAGTTTAATTGTCTAGGTCCTTGCAATGGTAATTTTCATTGATGTTGTGATGATGATAACAGCTAGATAACTGCCATTGCGTGTTAAAGGAGCAATAGATAATAGTTTCCAAATGACGCTGTATAAATCAATACTGTTTCATCACACATTGAATCTGAAACTGTTCGACCAATCAAAAAGATGCAAAACATATCCGATTTAGTCGACAATGTTTTCGTACTGTTTATTCATGTGTCTCTAACACACATAGCTCGAAACCCTTATTTTTCTAGTCTTTCTGTTTGAGTCCTCATGAAACATGTAGCTTGCAATGGTGCAGTAACAAGTACCACCTAATCTGTGTATCAATAAAGGCATGTACTCATAGATTAAGGATTTACCGCTCCCAGTCTTATAACCTTCGAATGAATTCGATCTATACGTAACATTTAACAATATTCCTATTTATTGGATACACTGGGCATTAAAACATTCTTTAAACTTGTCAATATCAATGTATATGGAGGCTGCCATTACTGCACCAGTGACGTTAAAAGTATGGCATCTTTTATCATTTGGCTGATTTATAAATAGGCTGGGAGATAATCCCGACTTTGACAGCATGATATGCCAAGGGTAAGTGAGGAGCGGTGCGGATCAGAAACCCTTGGCTAGCGAAGATGCCGTTAAGCTAGTAATATGGGACACCTCCATATTGTGACGCATATCCAATTGAAATAGAAAATAAAATCTAGTATAATTTTATAAATATTTTCTATCCCAAAATTGTTACCTAACAGCACTGCGCAATGGGTTAAAGTGTTAGTAACTACGAATCTGTAAGTCATGAGTTTGAATCCCGCTGGGGCTTTTATAAATTTTAGCATTACAAAAAATATCGTGAATTTTGAAAATTCTAAAATGAAAGTATTTTGATTTTTGTGTACTTTTATCCACATTAATATCGACAGGTGTCCCGTATCACCCTTAAGTGCCTAATTGTGATGGATTCATATATTCATGTTTTCTGCAAAATTTTTATCTCGTACAAATTTGTTACCTCGTACAGACATAAATGTTGCAAGCACAGCAGACATGATCTTGGACCTACAGAAAGGTTCAACAATATACTGTAAATTGGGAAATTTACATGATGGTTTTGACTTTACCATTTTTTCTCGAAATGAAACCCATCATGAATTCTGGTACCTTATACCACAGGGTAGAAGTTCTCTGTATTAACAAATTAGATTTTTCTAAAGCATAAAATTAAAAACATTGCAAGTGATCCTTTAATACAAACTGAGAATCAAATCAACCGACAGTACATGCCTTTTCCATTACGTAGCCATGACTGTATGCACAAAAACAATGAAACTCTCCTGACTGAAACAACTGTAAGTTGACTAGTTGGCATTGCAAAACCCCAAATGCATGTTTATACTTACAATAGCATCATTCACTTTGGACTCTTCTGGAAACTCGAACTTGTCCTGGAGTTTGACAAGCTTCTCTATCAGTTTCCGAGTGTCCTCGCACACTGACTGTATCGGCCGGGAGTCAATGATAGCATATGGGGACAGGGTGGAGGCAAACTTGACCTCGGGGGGAGACTGGGCTTTTGTCTCGATCCCTTCCCCTGAGTTCGAGTTGCTGCACTCGGGGTTCAAGGCCGGCTTTTTCTCTGAGCTGCCTTCGTGTACATTTTGAGTATATCGTTGTTTGGCCTTCCGTCGCGCGTCTCTGGCTTTGCACTGTTCCTCTGATAATAGACCTGACAAGTAACGAAAAGACAAATAAACATTTATTTGAAATAAAAACATAGCTGTGACATTGTTCTTCTGCTCTTTCAGACTGATTGCTTGACATGTGGTAGCCCAATACTGTACACCCCTCATTTTACACATTAGTACTTATTTCTGCGATTCAACTGTTTTGCATCAAATCACGAGAACTAATGAAAGTTTCATTTAGTTTACATCTGTGTGAAAAATCGAAAGTGAGATTTTAAAAATCCATGAGGTGTGCTCATCACGATTTTACGTGGATATCATTTCTAATTCCTTGTGTCTAATTAGGAATCTACAATATTACAGTGAGACTTAGCATCAGTCCGACATTGGCCTCAACATTAGACAGTTGCAGTGCCAATAACCATTTAAGTCGGACTTTATATAACATTTAAGGTATATGAACAAATACACTCGTATGATAAAATTCAAAGGCTGATCTTTTAAATATGTTACATGCTGAATACAGTTTTGTATGACAAAAAATCAGACAGTCCAAGGTACATATTAGGGCTGACATTTTTTTTCAGCATATTTCTCCATCAATCAGATTTTTCATTTCTCGAATATTTTCTTACTTTAAAGCATCAAAACATTTCAGATGCAGTTTTTATGGTCAAGGATAAACCTAATCAGGTCAAGCAATAAGAGAACAAAGTTCCGCACAATAAACACAAGTTCTACTGTTGATCCACCCTAATTATTTGTAGCAATTGTTTACAGCATGTAAACCTATGCATGAGGCCCACTGTCATTAGAATCAAATGGAGTTGAAGATAAAATAGGTGTGAAAAAATCCCAAATACAGTGTATTATCTGTTGCATGCTCTATTCGACCTGACATTAAGCTTTGGTCTATTCCAGATGAGATATGAATAAAAAAATTGTGAATGATAACTGCATGAAAAATAACACATAACTAGTGCCTTTTTAAGTTACTGGTAGCACAAGGTTTATGGCATTTCATGGCCTTGGTTTAATATAGAATATGTTATGGGAAAAATCTCTCAAATTTAGTCCATGATTTTGAGATAGATGATATTATTTTTCTGTTTTTGGTAAATCAAAAAAATTGTGTTTGTTCCAGCTAGTTGACATTTTGAAAATTTTGGGATTAGCAATTTGTTTCCAGAGATGTAAACTTATAAACTAATTATTATTATTAAAATAGCAGAAGCTGTCAGATTCTCCTTGTCCTTTTTATCAGCAGCAATATCAGTTTCCAGAGAATCGATCATTTTCCTTTTTTTTCTGGCACAGCCAAATATCAAGTATTAATTGGGTTAGATGGCTTCAGTTTCCTTGCGGCTTTATAACTGTTTTTCCTGTTAGTTTTAATTTTCTTACATTACCCATCTAAAAGGAAGTCTTTTACATTATTAAAAAAAACCTTCGGTTTATTTTAGCTACAAAAAAAGAGAATGCCTAAGGATTCATTCATAGTTTTGATGATAAGTTGGATAGCTAGTTGCTCTTCTCATCCAAAGTGACTTTTATTTGACGTTTGACCTGGAAATATTTAATCATCTTCAATCAAACAAATCATAGCCAAATTTGTTCTGCCTAAAAGAAACTATGTCTGAAGCTGTCATAACTATTATTAATTCTTTTATTCATATTTCAATTATGATTTAAAGTTTGTACACATACATTCTTTCACTACCAAGTGACTGTGTTTATTGCACTATGTCATAAAACTTAACCCGGTACGTACAGCCCCTGGTTCATCCGAAAATAAAATTATGCTAATTTTGTCCTAATTTAAGGACTGTGATCATGAAAATAGACTCGAACTTTAAGTGGCATTCAATCATATTCACCGGTTTGTACAAGTATATATAGGTAAAAATATCATGCATGTTTGTAAAAACAATCTCTCTCTCCCTTTCTCTCTCTCTCTCTGTGCACATACATGCATGCTGCCATGCATGTGTGAATCAATGATATCTTCATTTGATCTTGAAACTAAATTCTACATAAAATACACTAAGCTACATTCATCCTGGGATAACACAAACAATCTTTTGCTAATTATCCAATTATCATAAATAAAACATTAGACAAAAGGCAGCTACTGTACATTTAGTTTTGTAGAACAAAGAATGTAGGTACTCCTAATGTATTGGCTAGAATAAATCAAGGACTGCTGAATTGATAAATCTAAAGCAAGGTGTCTGCAATCCAGAACAGTACATAAATAGAAACCTGTAGAATTCCTTTATGCAGCCATACAGGTATTTTTAGGTAATATGGCATGAGGAAATAGATGATAGATGTAGGTGGGACACCAGAGGTGTTTTCAGCAGAGAGAGCGCTCGTGAGCGCTCGCCGAAATTCCCTATACCCGCAACACAAAATTTGGCGAGCGCTCTCTCTGCTGAACACGCCTTAGTTGTCAGTCTGGTTGTTCTATGGAGATGTTTGAATTTCAAATTCAGCAGACTGAGGCTTTCTTCATTTTTTTTTATATCCATCAAGAGATAATGGAAATTTGATATGTCAACTGATTTTACCAACTATGTTTTAAGCCAACAGGCAGTGCAAATTTGCCGTGTATGAAATTAATGTATTACATTAAAAAATGTTTAATCTTAAAAATTATTGCTGGATTCATGTTAATTAATAATCTGTGCATATACAGGAGGAGCAAACCGAGAAGAAAGCTAAATTTATAAAGGATTTAACGTACATTCCTCTTTCATGCCAACTTCTCGACATCTTTTGAGGCGACATGATTGACATTTCCGCCGCATCCACATGTCCATCTCGCAGTTTCCCCCATATTTACAGTTGTATGAAGCACCTCGAGTAATACTGCGACGGAAAAACCCTGAAATAGCAAAAGCATTTATCAGTCAATCTAAAGCAATCAAAGAAATGTAATATATACAATGAAACACGTTTATTACGAAGTGCCAGGGATACTTCGTTGTAAGCGTAATTCGTTATATCTGTCAAGTTTACAACAAGTAATAAAGTCACAGGAAATGAAAATCACTTCGCTGTAAGTGTCAATTCATTATAAGCGTGTTTGCTGTAACCGTGTTTTACTGTATATATACAAGTACACATTGTAACAGCAGTGTGCTAAGGACGAGCTACTTTTGTTCATAATAGCCCTGTAAAGTGCAAAGAACAAGCCAATTTTCAAACTGATTTTATTCATTACACCATAATTTGTTATATCCCCATCCAAGAAGTCAATCATACAGTTTTAAATTAATGGGAGAGAAGAAACTGACTTCCCTGTAAGCATGAATTCCTTATAAGCCTGTTAGCCGTTAATATAACCATCATGGTTTACTCTACATGTAATGTTCTTAAAGTGTGCTAGCTGTAGCAAACTCAAGTACATGCAGGTGAATATAGGATCTTAAATTTTTTTTTTAAATGGTCTGTTTGTAAGGTGGTATATTGGGACATCTGTTGATATTAATTTGGATTAAAGTACAATATAATTAAAACACTTTCACCAGTTTAGAATTTTTAAATTTTACAATATTTAACCAAAAAATATATTTTCAATTTTTTTGGCAAGGTAAAAAACTGTTTAATCCCCAATGGGATTCGAACTCATGACTTACAGATCCATAGTGAACCCACAAGACTAACCCACTGCGCTACAATGCTGTTAGGTGACATTTTTGGGAAAGAAACTATTTATTATATTACACTTCTAGTAAAAATAGAATGTTTATATTCACCTGCACGTGACCTGAGGAGGTCAATATAACATTTGATTTTCTCTACATTGTACTAAATAAAGATTGTCCAATGAAACATCATGTTTCTCAATTTGTTCAGCTAATATGGCTTCAAACTAAAATCTTTGCTTGACAACATTCAATTTCATATGCCTGTATCAATTCGTCGCTGAATCACATATTACTGGGTTTTTTTCAATGATTTTTCTATGATTAAGCTACCCTCGAAATACAATATTCACCTTGCCCGAGTCCGGCTCCGTGAATATTGTACTTCTCGGATAGCTGAATCTTCATATTGACCTCAAACATAGCAGTAATTGTATATTGGCACTTTCAGACACAGCATAATTCTTAACATTCATTATTCAGTTATAGTTTGACAGATAATGTTGCCAGAGGCCAAAGGCCGAGGAGGATATAAATGTTAATGTCTCAAGGTCAATCAAATGAATTGTTACAGAATCCAAGTCAACAGATGCTTTATTCAACCTTTCACTAAAGATATGAGCACTGTGCTAGACTCATTACTTCACTGCAGTCTTTTTTTCCAGGGATGGCTTGATGAAAACTAATCCACTACGTAAATCAATTTTGTTAAAGGAGGCCTCCTCATTTGCATAATTAACTCTGCTGTCTTGAAGATTAGATTTAAAATATGCATAGGACATCAGCACAACACTTGTTACAAGATATTTTGTCTGTCAATTGTGAAGACATGACTTTCTTAATTTATGAACATGCAAATTCAATCTTGTAAACTTAACAGGACTCTATTGCTGTAATAGATGTGATATTTTAGTTAAAAATATATTGGATTTTGAAAATTTTCTCTTCAGTGTTTAAGAAGTTGAATTATTTAAAGTTTGACATTAAATTGCTTTCATTTATTGCTAGGTACTGTGAGACCTTGAAACGTACATGTTTTAGCTACTAACCACATGCTAGCAAAACGATTGATCGTTCACACAAAATACTGAATGGTTTACAAGAAACGTTTCTTGCATGGTCATTCACTATTTTGGTGTAGTAGCTTGTAATCTTCAGAGTCTGTAACAATCATATTTTTTTTATTTAACCACAATTCATCAGTGCCCTGCAATCAACTGATAATGTACAGAAATCCACAGTGCCACTGACATCACCCGAGTTGATTTTTGTAGCAAATCATACCATGAACTTAAAGCATTGGCAGCAATTATATATATATAGAGATTTACAGTAACAGATAGAGACGGGTTCCTATGCTAATTTCACCATTAAGGGAATTGTGGGCAGTGATAATTTGATAATTACTCCATAGGTTAATCATATTCTATATGTCCTGATGCGAAGTCATTTAAAAAAAGATTGGGCAAAATATGCCCACTGCATGACTCATGCAGATGCTACCACAATATCTGTCATAGCTTTCTGACCCCAGCCTCCGTCAACCATTTATTTCTGCTGACACGTACAGATGAGAAGATAGTCTTCCTGAATGGATTTTAAAGAAGTATGTTTTATGTATGCGTGTCAAATTTAATACTCATTTTTTTCTTTATAAAAAATAAAATTTTTCTCCCATACAGCATCTGCTAGTGGTATATATAATAACTAGAATTGTAGTGTAAATTTTACTAAGCTCTAAATTAGTCCATTTAACATTAAAGCAGCAAGACCAGTTGCAGCTGCAATTTTCAACGTCATAAATTGTAAATGTAAAATAATTTACAACTTTAAAGACCAAAAAGCCCTGGTTAATATAAGCTTTATATGTTGTTGAAAGAAAGTATTAAAATGCTCTGATTGAATATTAATTCTTCTTTTTGTTGCGCTCTTTACAAAAATTCAGGTATGTTAAAGCTGAACACAGCCCGTAAATAGGCACCGACACACATGAATATACAAGTAAACCCTGAAACTTATGGCCAATGTGTTAATTAACAGTAGAATTCATTTTGTGGTCTTCGATTTTGTGCATTAAAAAATATTTCTTGTTTTATGTGTATTTTCTGTAGAATGGTCTGTTTATTATCTCCCGGCTTGGAAAAAGTGCGTAAAATTTTATAATTTCATTATGAGCGAGTAGTACGCCAATGCAAGATGTACGTCCACACAGGTTAGACCTGTAGATCGAGTGAAATACTTTGAACTGTTAAGAGGTCTGCGACTTATATAGGGGTTGTACGGATAGCAGTAATGAAAGAGAAATATGGCGAACAATGACTTTTACGAGTAGTGTTCAGCTTTAACTTACATATTTTCCATAGTGGAGAAATCTTTCTTCAAGTCCAATTATCTTGTATTTAAGTCGGGTTAATCATTATCATATTGGAACGATTTGGAAGCAAAAATATCTTACAGTACATTATACGCATCCACTTTGAATTCATCAATGCTCAGGCATATAGTTTTTTGTCATAAAAACTCCAAACCACAAAAAAAGCTGCAGCATTCAAATATTACCATTGCAAAATTCTGCACCTTATCAATTCATAAAGGATTTTAATTTTACATTTGAACAACAAAATGTATTATCAATATTCATCATGATATCAATTGAATTGTGATATTTTTATTGTCCATTGATATAAGCTGTCAAATCAATTAACATTGAAATTTTGTGGGTGTATAACTGGAAAAAGTCTACCAAAAAAACCAATCTTCATGATTTTCAAGAACCAAAACTTAAGAAAGAAAATAATACATATTTTTTGGGGGGTTAAAGTCTTAGAAAATATTGGTCAATACAGGATTAAATATTTGAAAGCCCTACTGTAGCTGAACACATTTCTTGTGGTACTGGGGTCTGAGTCAATGAAAATATCAGCTAAAACAGGATTTGATAGATATATGCAAGTATATGTTGTAGCTTAAGGACACAAAGGATATTTCTCAGTTTTAGATCACTTTAACTGATACATAATTTCTTATTTATATGGATTTAAACCTGTAAATGTAAAAAAATTCAGGGTATATTAACATGCTATTTTTTGAGTTGGAATACTTTGAATTCATCTATTATAAAACGTCAAATGCTATTGAATGCCTTTAAATAAAGTAAATACGTTATAAATAAAGTCATAATATATACCTTTCAATTAAAACTATATTTTTCAAATAAAAAAATATCATTCAACATTCAACATTAAAATTTAAGAATGGAATTACGTAATTGAAAATTTCACATTGCAGAGATAGGAAAAAAATATCAGATATGAGACACCAAACAATGAAGATTGAAATCCAAGTTCATATTTCAAAAACCCTTGTTAGAGAATGTTCTCTGTTTTTATTGTTATGACTTTGCACAGGTGCAAAACATTACCTCAAGTCGATCGTGAGGAGACAGTCTTTATTTTGAAAGACCGAAAAAAATTATCACAGAAACGATCACAAGCTGTTGCTTACTTAAAATAATTATTGCATATTATTTACGATTTTAGATAAAATGCCTGGGTCTAATTAGGACAATTGTTATGCACACATGTTTGGAATGTGCAGGCGAAGTAAGCTAGGCAATGAAAAATCAGATATTGCAGCCATTCTATTAAACAAGTATTATTTTTCTATTGAGCAAGCATGATTTGTTCATAACTTTTTGCAATTTTTTTTCTCAATTCTATGTATAAGTCTGTGCAAATGAATGTCTCAATCGGAAAACAACATATTGTAATTTCTTGTCAAGCATAAATACAGTTGAAATTCGATATGTCGAACACTGATATCTCGAATACAATGAATATGTCAAAGTGATTTGTAAGTCCCTACCACCTGTTTTTTAAGTATTTTACCCTAGATATCTCGAACACTCGGATATCTCGAAGTTTTTAAACAGTCCCATCTAGTTCGAGATAACGAAGTTTGACTGTATCTAATATTCAGTTAAGAAACAGTAAAAAAAATTGTGGAAAAAAATAATTTTATGAATTTAAATCAGCTTTAACATTAAGTTATCATACCAGTAATTATATAACAATCATCCATTGTTAGATCATGTCTTGATCAAAAACCGTTAAAGACCACATTCAAGTTAATGTCTAAAGGAGGCTGGATGGTCAACAAATTGAAATTCAAATCTACCTAAAATTTAAATTTTAATCTAAAATTCAACTTTCAATAAATACATGCACACAATGATCTCAAAAGAGGCTTTCAGTCGTCATTATTACAGCTAGTGAACAATAACAGCAAATCCTATCACCAAATTGTCAGTATTAAGGGGACTGGATGGTAGTGGACATTTTCAGACTATATTGACCTCCTTTAGAAGAAGAGCTCTACATAAATTATAGAAAAAAAAACCAAAATTATAAGGTATACTGTAAACCATCTTTTATTTATTCGTGATTATCAGCCGATAAACCGGTTTGCAACGACTAATGTCGATGCAACAAAGCCTTTTCAAGATCCGTGTTGTTATAAAAAACATACAAGTATTGATTCACGGTGAAAAAAATTTGCGGGGATGGGGCTCTCGCTAACCTCGTGAAAATTTCTTACTCGCGAATAAAAGTTGGTTTACAGATGACATGGAATGTTTAGTTACTAAATAGTAGTTATATTAGCTAAACAAATCATATCCTAAAATTTTAGGTACATCTGATGGTTAATTTTTACATACAAATTATCATATACGCAGTAATACAACACGGAGAGTGGTCACCCACCTTTACAGCCTTCACAGCTTAGAGCGTTGTAGTGGTAGCCCGAGGCCCGGTCTCCACAGATCCGACAAAGCTCCTCCTCGATGCTCTTGCCGGGAACGCCCGCCCCCTTCTTCTTCTTGTCATTAATGGTACTGGTGACCATCCTGTCTGACTGACCATACTGGTAGTCCCCCTCCCCAGGGATGTACGGGCCAGAGGGGCTTAGGACCATGTTGTCTAGGGAGGTTTGCGGGTCAGGGTGAGGATCGTCATGGAGTACTGCAAAAAAAAAAAAAAAAAAAAAATTATTACCCAGAATTTAAATTATGGTGAAAGTTGTGCAGGAACTGAATTAAGCAGTGGATATAGAAGATTGTGTGTTAAGCATAGTAAATATGTATCCAAAAACATTATATAAATAATGCCTGTTTGGGAGGGTAAAGTTGAAATTGACACTCTGAGAAAACCATTGTCAACAGATGCGAAGCGGTTTTCGAGGGGTGTCAATTTCAACTGTTACCTTCCCAAACAGACACTGTTTATTTTATTATACTGAATGAGAGAATTTTATTGCTTTTATATAGAAATGACAAATTCTACAGTGAACCATACGCGCATGCAACAGTTGGTTTTATTATACTTTCATGTTAAATACTGAAATCTGATTGGTTTAGACGCAGTTGACAATCCGTTCCCTTACTCTCAGCGTTAGCAACACGCCTGGCAACGGGCCGATAGAACGAATTGTTACATGCGCGTAAATTATGCGCGTACGGTTCGCCGTTAAATTCACGTAATTTCTATATAAAAGCAGTAAAATTTTCTCTAAAACTAAGACATTCAGTATAATAAAATAAATAGTGCCTGTTTGGGAGGGTAACCGTTGAAATTGACACCCCTCGAAAACCATTGTCAACCTCCGCTTCGCGTCGGTTGACAATGGTTTTCTCGGGGTGTCAATTTCAACGGTTACCCTCCCAAACAGGCACTATTTATATAGTGTTACCTGTTGCCAAGTGTGTTGCTAATGCTGGGGGTAATAGAATGGATTATCGACTGCGTCTAAACCAATCAGATTTCAGTACTTAACATGAAAGTATAATAAAACGAATTGTTACATGCGCGTAAATTATGCGCGTCCGGTTCGCCGAAGAATTGAAGTCATTCCTATAGAAAAGCAGTAAATTCTTTTAAAATTAAGACATTCAGTATATAAAAATAAATAGTGCCTGTTTGGGAGGGTAACAGTTGAAATTGACACCCCTTAAAACAGGCACTACTTATATAATGTTGATATGTATATTGATTTCAATTTTTTTATAAATTCATTTCTGTCATCAAAAGTCTAATGAAATGATCATCATAAAAAACTGAAAAAAATACCCCAGATTTATAATCTTGGTGAAAGTTGCAAAGCAATGAACATGCATTATTATACTTTCATGTTAAATACTGAAATCTGATTGGTTTAGACGGAGTTGACAATCCGTTCTAATACCCTCAGCGTTAGCAACACACTTGGCAACGGGCCAATAAAACAAATTGTTACATGCGCGTAAATTATGCGCGTATGGTTCGCCGTAGAACTCACGTCTTTTCTATATAAAAGCAGTGAAATTTGCTATAAAATTAAGATATTCAGTATAATAAAATAAATAGTTCCTGTTTGGAAGGGTACCAGTTGAAATTGACACCCCATTGAAAACCATTGTCAACCTCCGCTTCGCGTTGGTTGACAATGGTTTTCTCGGGGTGTCAATTTCAACTGGTACCCTCCCAAACAGGCACTATTTATATAGTGTTATGCAGTGACGATAGGAAAATGTCAAGATATACACTGCACTTCTTTATTTAACATTCATCAACAGTTTAAAGTTGCCGAGCAATTTAAATACATGTAGTAACAGCGCTGAATCAGAAAACTTGGAGGATCTATAATAACTATTACTGCATGCTTTACCAGCACATTTAAGTTTGATGCACTACTGAGCAATTGTACGGAATAATATACCTGCAGTGTGTACTACTGCACAGTGCATGGTGTCAATACAACAGTATGTGTATTATCATAACAGTGTTACTGGGGAATCCAAATTGTTTATCACTGCGGACAGGCACAAAACTTTCTAAATATACTATAAGTGACAACGAACTTTAAATGTTCTACATACATGTATATCCATCTACTTATGTATAAAATTTAATCTCTTAATTTGTATTATACAGTGAGTACTTCTTTCTCAGCTGTTTCTCTCTTTCTGTTCTCTCACTTTCTGCTCTCTCTCTGACTCTGACTCTCTCTCTCTCTCTCTCTCTCTCTCTCTCTGTGATATAAATCTTGAAACTTTAAGTACTAATATTTTTAGTTATCAGTTTTTAACCTTCTAGCATGATTTTTATTTTTTTATTTTATCGGATCAGTTACCATGCATCTCGAAACATATTAGTTGAAAAAAATTAAACATAAATTGTTAGCCAACTTCAAAAGCTAGTCTACACCCTTTAATGTGACATACTTTCTTTTGTAATAAGCAAAAGCATCAGCTATCAAATAACTTGATGTTTTTTCCTTTCACAGTTCTGTTGTCCTAATTATCTCTGCAGTCTATTAAGAGCTACTGTTAAAGTGGCAGCTTATGATGCTGTACAAAGCAATTGCATTTTAAAACTGTCCAGCTGTCAATTTTCTTCATTTTTTTCCCTTTTTTATAGAAGAAATTTAAAATGAATTTTATGGTCAATTGGAAATATGCAGAATTGGAAAATAACAATGCTTGCTACATTTTGAATATGAAGCAAAAAATCTACTTTCTAAATTGGACAAATTCTAGTTAAAATCACATTTCGAAATTGAAATCAATTAAAACCCCCATAAGAGTTCAAAGTGTAAGCACTATCCAAAAGCACAATCATTTGATTTGACATCAACAACGAAATAAGGCCATCGGTTTCCATAGAAAAAGAAAAGAAACCTGCATTACAGAGTTGCAGGAGTGTCAAATATCAATTCAATTTCCTTGTCTCGAGGTACGTCATCTTTGATAACATTCAGAATCGTTCCCACTTGCACAGTGCACAACGACAATTAACAGAGTTTTTGAGGTCAAGATTTACGTACAGTCTGAGAGAAAGAGAATACCATGTTCTTTAAGGAAGCTATTGTGCCACATAAATTCTCATTTTTATTCCACAATTGTGGTCTTGCACAAATGAGTCCTATACTCTCAGTAATATGTTATAAATATAATTAAAAATGCATACATCTAAGAGAATAATGTGACAGTCAGCTAGCATTTTAAGATTCATGCACACCTTTTTCATATTTCATTGTTTTGTTTCTTCATGTGCAGTTTTCAATTTTGGAGGTTTTTTTTTTTTTTTTTTGGGGGGGGGGGGCTATTATTTTTACAATAAATGAAAAGCATCTAGATTTAATTGTCCAAAATTTTAAAACACCATCCCCCCCCCCCTCCTTACCCATAAAAATTTAATTGTTTGGTAGAAAGTGAAAAATTTAAATTTTAAGGAAAAATACAATTTCTCTCTCTCCTCTCTCCCTCTCTTTCTCTCTCTCTCTCTCAAGTATTACACTGCATAACACATAATTGATCATTAAGCAAATGATGAAGTCCAGCTGTTATATTTGGGGGAGTGTGGAGTGGGCATTACTAATTACATATGTGCTTACATTGCTGACTGTGACCCAATGGTCATTGACAGTTCCCCTCTTTGATGTATATATATTATGTATACTGCTGTTACCTTTCATGCAATTCTTAAGAAGTCTAGCCAAAGAATAATCTGAGAAGCTGGAGAATTTACATACATTGACCTTATAACCAATTTTTAAGTTATTTTATTAAAAAAAAAGATGGCATTTAATCCAAATTATTATATATAAGTGTTCCATTACCACCTTAAATTATAAAGTCTGTGTACAACTAAATCTTTTATGCAGTTTGCCCACTTTGGTTACATGAAATTGAATATCAACCTCTTTCAAATAATTTCAATTACTTTGACATGTTTGAGTTATGAAGTAGAGCTTAAAAGGGATTATCTGTCCTATTTTCTGTTGATATATGTAAAATCTCATATCACACATGCATGAAAGATTTCTATGTTCTCAAACAGCATCTGTCTCAAATTTCAACAAAATGTGCCGCTCCAATACCTGAATACTGATTCATGCAGAGAAAGGTTTCTCGATCATATGCGCAGGTATTAAAATCTGACAACTAATGCGCAGGTACAGAAAACAAGAAGTTTCTGTTGTTTTTTCATTGTCATTTAATGACTGTCACAATTTAAATTATTGGCTGTTGCAATTGTTTTCTCCTTCAAGTAAATAAAAAAGGTAACAAAAACCCATATTACTAATAGTAGCAAAATTGCATGCTCCATGCCTACAAACATGCAATAAAATTAAGGATTCAGATTAATTAAATATGCAAGCAGATTAACTATTTTAAAGCGCAAATTCATATATACATGCAAACTTCCCCACTTAAGTTTTCCTTCCCTCCCCCCATCCCACTGTGAATCCCCAATGGGAGGCCTCGATCAAGAATTTTATCTGCATAGTTATGGATATGCATGATACATAGATATTGGCAAGTCATAAGAAAAGAAAATAACTGTGCTCATTAAATTTTCAAATTGACCAAGAAAACTGACTAACTCCAAGTTCCCATGTGTCTATGCATGTGTAATGTTAGCAGTCAGTAAACACTATACTAAGCTGAACATACCTATACCCCTACCCTACCCCCCCCCCCCTTCTCAAATTTAATACAGTAATCGGTTGTTGTAATAAATAAGTGTTAATTAAGTTTAGGGTCATGTGTATATAGATGCATACAGATCAACATTTCTAACCCCTCAGCTTCCACTAACTTAACAAGTAATACTGTAACACACACTTATTAATAACTAAAACCTCAAGGCATGCAAACTGTTGGCTTTTAAGAGTTTGGGGGTTTTTTGGTTCCTTTTTGCTTTAGCTAATGTTTCTTTGCATTTCTTACATTCCCTCACTTTATCTGACATATATTTCTAGCATAAACCTGTATGCTAACTCCAGAAATTAGCAACTCAATAATATGTCTTAGCAATTTTTTTCCTCTTCAGAAAATGAAAAAATAAGCTAAATGGTTAAACTAAAGACAGAAATGCACATTGCATGCATATCATTAAGAATTGAAATTCAAAATTCAAATAAACATTATTAATTGTGCAAATTCATGTATTAATAAATCAATTCCAAGGACACTTTCTAAATATCAACTGCATGACACAAGGCCATTATAAGTCAGTTGCGGAACCCACTAGAATCAATCAGAAATATGCAAATTCAAATGCCAAAAAACCCATTAATTTCATAACATTCAATGCATTTATAACTTTGAATATTATTTATCTTTAAAAAATTTTGCTCAATAACATGTTGACTAAATATACCATTATTACAGCATTAATTCCCATCTTTCCATACTAAACTGTCTTTATATTTATTTAATAATAGTAGTGAGCCCTTTTAACCACCCCATTCTTTTCTGCAAATTATAGCCACTACCATACACAGATCTACAGATCTAGTATTGGGGGTGGGTTGGGGGGTGGGTTGGTGTCTGTTGGGGGGGGGGGGGGGTTGTGTCGAGATAACCCCCACCACCCCCTGAAAAATACATCATGAAATTACAAAAAAAAAGAAATGGCCTTGGACACCTCTGCCCTTGAAAACAAATTTATTTCTCTAATTTAAACTCCTCTTCCCCCCGAACAATTTCTGGACCTGCGCATGCCCTACCCTTTCAGAATAACCCCATGCACTTACATTATATAGCACATGTACTTTGTCTATATAATATTAGTTGTCAGTTCTGATTCTTATTATAGGACTTGTCAGTAAGTATTTTCTAAATTTGCCACTTATCACAGAGATGAAATACATGTATTCACAGCAGTTTCTTGGCAGATGGGAAATAATAAGATACAGAAGGCATTTAAACTGGATCCTTATCCCTTCAAAGATTTATTGAGTGACACAAATACATTAAATTACTGTTATGATTTATTTTAAACAAAAATTACATTCACAAATTTATGATTGTCAGACAGATCAATCAGATTTGAAAATAACGTCAACGTTGTCATCACTTTTAAATAGTACATGTATATGACTGTACATTCCTAATTAAACGCGAGAAATTAATATCCGCGTTAAATCGCAGGAAGCAACCCTTGCAGATTTTAAAATCTTGCTTTTATTTTTCAGGCAGTTTTGAACTTTAGGAAATTGAAACAAAAAATTGGTGCTCGCAATTTTATATTCTTGCAATTTGATAAAAAAACAGTGGAATTGTGGAATTTATAAGTACTCGCGTTAAATAAGGATTTTACAGTAACTATAGTGATTTTTTTATTCATAACTAGTAATTTTGATAAGACTGGGCTTGATGTCATTGTGGCCATGCATTTAGTGGACTATATTGATCTCTTGATAATAAGAGCTAACTCTGAATAAAGAGATAGGAATATCTTCAAATTTTTTAGCTAAATTCTTTGGAATTTTCATTTAGAAATTATAATAGTTTATAGCTTAAAAATCATTAAAAAAAAATTTTTCAAGTACATCTGATGGGCAATTTGTTGACCACACAACCTCCCCAAGATTAAAGATATCTTGGTCCTGTATTGTTTAGTTATCTTAGTTGTTGTTGTTGTTGTATACATTTATTTAAGAAATAAATAGCATGTTGAAAAGTTCACTGGGATATGAACTTGGTTGATCAATTTAAGTGACCAACCAAGTTCATATTCTGGTGAACTTTTTTTAACATTGCTCTTTAAGTTTTACGTATTTTATGTTTGAGAAAGGCAAATCGTTCAGGATTATTAACATATAATCAAGTTTTTTTGTTTACAATCATGCAATTGTCAAACAATAAGCATGTGCAGTACTCATTGTGATATATCATTCAAATGTTCACACAGAAATGGTTCATATTAGGAAATTTTTAGAGTATTTACAAAGTAAATATATATGAATTTGTTCAGATGAAGTTGTTTAATATATTAACTGACATTTTACAATATTAACAGATTTCTTATACATTGATTGATCATGTTTGATCACTTTCTGAATAACGCATTGCATTTTTTGCCACAAAAAAAGAACATTGTTGATTTCCTCTGAAATTCAATTAAATTGTGTTCAGTTCATCAGAAACCAAAAATTATTAATCAAACAGATCATGATTCACTTTTTATTCTTATTTTTTGGCAACATGATGTACCGTAATCATGCAATATGACAAACTTTTATATCTTTCTGCAAAAAATTGTCCAAGATTGAAAAATCCAAGGTGAGATTTTCCAAAATAAAATAGCAGTCAAAATTTGTTATCTCGAACTAGATGGGACTGTTCAAAAACTTCGAAATATCCGAGTTTTCAAGATATCGAGTGTAAAATACTTAAAAACTAAGTGGTTGGGACTTACAAATCACTTCGACATATCCATTGTATTCGGCATCTCAGTGTTAGAGATATCGAAGTTCAACTGTAAATCAATTTAACATAACTGTTAACCTACATTTATTGTAGACCGATTCATCAATGTCAAAAAAATGTGTGTCATTGTTAAATAATGTATTAAAGAAAATTAAAGAGGGATTAAAATTTGCTATAACGAGCCTGAATAAGATTATGTTAGATCAAGTAACATCATAAATCCTACGCAATAAAAAGTTCAGTCCTAGTAAACCCTTTAATTTGAATTTAGTCGTGAACAGTTGGAATTCAAGCCCTACATTGCAAATTTTTTTATGCCATGCATTGACATATAGTTAAAAAAAGATTTTATAACTCATAAAAAGCAAATGTCTGAAGTATTAACATACTGTCAATAGCAATTGCATTACAAAATCAACCATAATATTCTTAACTTTATATTTTCAAGCACTTAAATTCCGGCATGAGTACGATTCAATTAACAATCCCCTATTGACAAATTAATATCTAAATACATTAAGGTACAAAAATTATTCAAGTCAATGTAAATATGTATGTACAAAAGATGGTTTCCTAACCTCTTTTCAAATTTAAGGTTCAGTTGTTCCCCCTAATTAAAATATCAAAACAAATTTAATCAATGCATTAAGGAGATTACGTGCTCCAGTCCAATTAACCATCAGATCTGCGTAAAATTTTTAAATATCATTTGTTTAGCTATAAACTATTATTTAGGAAATATTTCACCTTTTAAATTTGGGTATTTTTCTGTAGTTTTATAATGAGCTCTTCTTCTACAGGAGATCAATACAGTCTAAAAATGGCCATGACCATCGAGCCCTCTTAATTAAGGAGGCTAGGTGATCAACAAATTAACCATCTGATCTATCTCAATATAAGTTTTTAAAAATGATTTGTTTAGCTGAAGCTATTATTTAGCATACAAAAATTAAGCTTAAAAATTTCAATGTTTTCCTTTATTTTTATACAGAGCTCTTCTTAAGATTTACATATAGTCTCAAAATGGACATGACCATACAGCCCTCTTAAGGGACTTTCAATACTTTGATGATTTTTTGTATATTGGACCATTAGTTTTTTGAAACATTTCATCTAGTTTATTCAGACACTTTACTCACTGAAATCATGCAAGTCTGAGCATACATATTCACACTTATTTCTGAGGTGATGCAGTTGCAAAAGTAAACAGTCATTATAAATATATGTACCAGCTTGACTGCATGATAAAGATGGGCAAATTCAGACCATTCATCAAACATAATTATGAAATGTGCATACAAAGCAATTCATTAAAGAAACATTGGAACATATTTTCCAACCATATCTCCATCCTTATGCAATCGTATCTGGTTTTGATGAAGTATTATAAACCATTGGACCTTTTCACAAAAAGCCTCAGAAAAAACAATATCACCATCATTTGCACAATTACAGTCAATCTTTGTTATCTCGAACTAGATGGGACTGTTTAAAAACTTCAAGATATCCAAGTATTCGAGATATCAACAGTAACATACTTAAAAAATAAGTGGTTGGGACTTACAAATCACTTCGACATATCCATTGTATTCGAGATATCAGTGTTCGAGATATCAAAGTTTAACTGTATCATTATTATATATTACATGTGGCTTTGATGGCCGAAGTTATATAACCAAAAAGGGGGGGGGGGGGCAATATGGTCCTTTTTTTACATAAAGTAGGAGTAGCTTTAAAGTATATATTATTATGTACCATATTCATTTACAGATACCTATATAGTAACATTAGGGTCAGGTATTTTACCTTTAGCAGGGGTATGTTAGGGTATGCAGGCTAGTCCCTTAGTGTTAGGGAGGGGAAGGCTACAGGCTCTAAACTGATTTACAGTAGGGGTAGCATTACCTTTAGCAGTGGGGGATTTCTCCAGTTCTGTGTCAGAATCAGCATTGAACCATACCATTCCTCAACAGAGAAAATTCTGGCTTAATTCTCATCAGAATGATTAAAAACAGTTTCGGTTTCAGCGGCACAGACTACAAATCCCATTCAAAGTGAATATATATATATATATAAATCCTTTAAAGTCTTTACATGTTCTAAAAATCCATGTAATATATGAGCATATATCCATATATGTATCTGTCACATTATGTCAAGATTCCTGCATCTTGTGAAACCTATACACATCTGAAGGCAGCACCCTTTGTATAAATTGGCTCTTAATATCAATACACTAGATTAATTCCAATATGTCCTAAACGATAATTCCTTGGTAGTGAAATACGATACAATGAAATGTTGTCAACCATATATACACCATTGTACAGCATATCCATCATCCATAGCAAACATTAAGAGGGAGAGAGAGGTAAGATCAGCCTTGGAAATAATAAACTCCTTGTATTAATTTTCAACTTTATGACGTATATACAATCCAACTATAAATAGCCTTTTACAGGTGTGCTGAGCTTTTTAACAATGATATGAGGACTAGAAACAGAAAATTACAATCTCGAGAGCAAGAACAGATATATATATATATATAATATTCCGACTCAATCAAAACACTATGACACAGTGTAGTAGTACCAGCAATAATTAATCCATCAGTAATACGCTATATATCCCAGCATTTAAATTGGAATGGCCTAGTCACAGTTCCACATGGACGAATGTCAACATGTTGCGTAAAGAAACTTCATTTAAAAGTCTCGGCAGAACGACATGTAGAAATCATAGCATAAAAAAAAAACACGCCAGAAATCCAAGTAAATGACTTCAAATGCTAATCTCCTCACTGTACAAAATGTGTCAATCCCCAGCAGTTCTCTGATATCAATAAGAGATCACAGTGCAATAACAATGCAAAAAAAAACAATCCAGCTCAGAAAACCGACTGTCTCCTTTATGCACTTGGACGAACCTGTCTTTCACATTAAAATTCATTTCTTGGGGAGAGAGAAGAGCAAGAGAACGGGAATAAAACAAATGTTAAGTCTGAAATCAATTCCTGGTTCAATACCTGCTAGATCATTAGCTGGTCTCCAGAGCTGTGGCATGGAGCAGCATGTTTAACACATTGCACTTTATTTGGCCTGCTTCTACAGTGTGAAGGCCGGGTCAACACTGTATATAAATAGAACACTGAGAAGGAAAGAAGGAAGCTAGGGGCTCCACACAGGGGGAATGGAGGAACAGAAAAGTCCCCTCCCCCCTAAAATGGGGTGTGGGGGGGGTACAGTTCCTGATGGCAGGGGTTGGGATTTGATCAGTTAGTCTTCTCTATAAATTAAGACCCCCTCCCTTTTACAAAAATGTGGAAGAGGGTTAAGGATATGTAGGTATGGGGGGTAGGATCTTTTATAATTTCATAAACTCATCCCCACCCCCAACCCCCCAAAAACTTAAAACTATTTTTTTTTAAATGTAGAAGTGGGAGAGGGGTTGTTTGGGTTGGGTAAGGATTTGTTTGCCACCCTCCAAAAAATTATATGTAAGAGTGGGCTATAGGATGAAGACTAAATAGCTTCATTACCCTGAAAAGCTAAAATTTAAGAGTTAATTGATCCTGATTCAACCCCCCCCCCTTTCCAAAAAAAACCCCATAAAAATCAAAATTGAAGAGAACAGGTAGGTTTGTGAGGGATGGGGATTCTGACCTTGTTAGTTAACTTTGTCTTTTCTTATTTGATAATTGATAAATTGCTATAAATATTTACATTTTCAGCTGTCTTTGTCTGTGATAACAATACAAATCAATTTTGAAGCCTATAGCCCAATAATTTCATAAAAGATGAGCGACACAAAATGGGCACATCTTATAGCATAACTGAAAAATGGTATTAACTGCGCCACGTAGTAATACATAGCATGTGCTACATGAAAAAATAGTGGTTTTAAAATGTTGTTTGAAAGTATAGAAATTGAAAATAATATGTATAAGTAATAAGGAATCATTTTTTGAATATTATGAGGTGATAATTTCAGTCAGAGCGTGATCAAATCTATCATAAAGCCCTTCGGACTTCATTGGATTTGAACATGCCCCAACCAATTATCCCCTCATCATACTCAAAGAATGATTCCTTATTCTTTAAATATAATGTAAACTGCATGTATCATAATTAGCTTGATTTAAAAAAAATTTTAATTTATGAAAGGAGACAATAAATTGAATTAAAAAAAATTAATGTTTTAATAGTTAAAAATTTCTATGTTCAAAACATTTATGTTCCCAGTTTTCTATTCAAAATCAGCTTGATTCAAGCTGTTTAAACTGAACTGTGTGTCATACTAGCGGTACCGGTATGTCTACATTATAAGGAAATTAGACAACTTAAAAACATTGAAAAAGAGAGTTAAAGCTGCTTTTTAATTAAACCATAATCCTCAATGAATACAGACAAAGAAAAAAATCCTTTAAAAAAAGATGTGTCTCCCAATGAACTTTAAATTTGCTACATATAAATGCACTTTTTGAACAAAAAAGAAGGATCAATAATTTGTCCCCTACGGTAGATCGAATAATTGCAGCTATACTGTAGCTATTTGCCAGTGGGAAATGGTACACAATTTGCAGCCGCAAAATAAAATAACGCAAGCTAGTGTGAAATGAGATCAAATAGTTCAGTTGCATTATAATTTTTTTTCTGAAAGACTTCTACAATAACAGCAATATTGCAAATGAATAGAAAAGGCAATATTTTCAAAAGGTCGACCATTCTCCCAATATATTGTGAGATTTACCTATTATGTTCAGAGTAGTATGACCCATTAACCTTTGACTTTGTAACCTCAAATTATGCAACCAAGTTTGATGTCTGTCCAGCAATCAATTGATTAACCTGGTTTAGGTGCATAATTGGATTGAAATATTTATGATTGTGCGGTGTTTAATTTTTTTCTTTGGAAGAAGAGAGTTATCTCTCTTTGAATGTGCTCTCTCTCTCTCTCTCTCTATCTCTATATCTCTCTTTCTCTCTCTCAAAATTCAAAGTAACACCAACAAATTATTTAGAAGTAATTGATCATATGATCATTTCATACAGTTCTACATACTGTCCTAGAATAATATGAGACTGCCCATATGTGCAGGGGTTTTATGAGATTGAATATCATTGGCCAGACATTCAGTTGAACCATGTATGTTGTATGAATATAATTTCAGTTAACAGGTGCACTGCCGTTGTTTTGACTTTTTTTCTGTCCCTTAAAATATCCTTCAAAGAGTCACTGAGAAATAAGGCCCTTTTGCCCAGAAATAAACTCTTGAGCTTTTTATGATATGCAGCAATATAATTTTTTTCTTGCCAATTATGCAATTTCATGCTTTTATCTTAGACTAATTTTTATCAAATCGTAAGAGTTAAATCAAATCAAATTATACACTACAGTATAGGTAGACAGTCGCACAGAATTTAGGAGGACTCGATGGTTGTGGCCATTTTTAGACTGCATTGATCTCCTTTAAAAGAAGAGCACTATAAAACTTACAATATAGGAAAATACAAAAATTTAAAAGATAATTAAAAATATATGTTGATATTTTTCAGCACTAAATGATGATTTATAGCTTAATAAATCATATCTAAAAATTTTCAGGTAGATCTGATGGTTAATCTGACGACCATCCAGCAACATCCAGGAACAAATCGAATTCTTATAAGATTAAATTTCTTACGATCCAGTCCCCATTTTGATGAAAAACAAAACTGTCTCTTAATTGCTTTAAGGGACCATTTTTTCTGTGTGGATTCTCTCAGTTAAAAGAAGTTCAGATATTCTGTTCTCCACTTAATAAAAGTTCTCCAAGTAAAAAATATCACATTCAAGCTTAAACTTCTATATTTCTTAGAGATCAATATTGAATTCTAGTACATGTTCAACTTGAAAACGACGTGAACAAAAAAACCTCAATTTGTGGGAAAAAATCATCTTTTAATAATTTATAGCTTTAATACTCATGCATACTAAAAACAAATGTCTCTGCTGTGTTTGAACTTGGGACCTGTGGGTCAGTAAACTGAAGCTTTCTATACCCATTGCACTGCAGAGATGGCCACTCAAATTTGGCAACAAAAATAGTTTCAAAATGGGTTAATATAACTACAGTACTGTCAATGCGGATCCCGTATTTAATAGCCACTTGTAACATCACATTTGAGTATTTGCTGTTTATGGTCGCCATGTTTACAATAAAATCCGAGACATTCAGAGTACGATTTCCAACAAAATGGCAGGCAATTCAAACGTGTATATTAACAAAATGCCTAATAACTAATTAAATGGATATTTTGTGGATTTAACTACATATGCATGTTCAAACAATTTGTAATGAATAATTTAAAAAATGTGTTTTTCCCCTGCAGATTATTTTTAACAGACTTAAAATCGACGCAAAGCATATTCGCTTCGCGGCTGCTACATTACGAGTAAATGGGACGAATTCTTACTGTGACCTGAGCGTAGCCTGGTCACGGTAAGATTATTCTTTCTAAACGGCATAATACGAAAATTTTACTTTACCCTTAAAATACTAAATTATATTGATTTGAATTTTTTATATGTTCAATATTAATCCACAACACAAATGTAGTATTAGCTGCGAATAACATTTTTCGTACCCCCCCCCCCTTCAACGTTTTATAACCGACTATATATGACTTTGGTCCCAATTGTTTAACACAAAGGTGTGAAACCATCGCACAGACAAGGAATCACTCTACACTTGAACGCACAGATTACACAGATATGATGCAGGTAGATAATCCGTGTAACGAGTGACCTTCAGGAATTCTACCTGTTTTTCAAACAATGTTACTTACAGTAACAATAAATGATTATTTATTTAACTGTGTTCTTAAACTGTTAAACGTGTATCCGCAAAAAACAATTAAACCTTCAATATAAACTAAACTAAACGAGAGAGAGAGAGAGAGAGAGAGAGAGAGAGAGAGACTATCGATGCTCAAGACAATTAACCTAGTCCGTGACAAGCACATGCTACACAGTAAACGTTTACAATACGATCAACGGCATACTATGAACATTTTTACTTTACCCTTTAAATACAAAAATATATCGATATCCCGCGATAACATTTAACATGTTTTTTCCGCGCCAAAAAAACCCATAAAATATTCAATATAAACTAACGAGAGAGAGAGAGAGAGAGTTTTCTCTTTAAACAAAGTAGTATACGAATTAAACTTTACAAACACAGTGTCTAGCACTAAATTAAACATCGTTAACAGTGTTAAATATTACTTAACATTGTCCGACGTACTTCATTTTCTTTACTTGAAATGAAAATTAATTGAACCTTTATCATGAAAGAAGCACATGGTGCAGCTCGCGGGCTGAATTGATTGACAGGTGTGGAACGTGGACTCAGACTGAAACTGCATCTCAGATCCCAGAGAATATTTGAATCGACGATCCTCATAATAATCAAGAAGCCTCTTCTGTACGATAGAAAATGGGCGATGTTGTACGGTTAAACGAAGCCGTACGCAATTTAGAGTTTTTCTTTTGTCTTGAATAGGTGTGAAAACACCTAGGGCATGTCTTTTTCTACCTGGGTTTGTTAATCACTATACACAGGAAATGATCGCGACTTATAATTTATATACACAAGAAAGGAAATGTTTACACTGATAGTTTGCATTTGATTTTTTTAAAGTAATTCGATATGTATGCATTTAATAACATGTACAATTTCCCATGTTGTTTTGTGATGCAAATTAATTTCCTCCTTCCATTTCTTGTTACGAATAACACCTTAATGTATCGAGTTAAAGACAGCAGTAATATAACAAGCATATAAGGTTAAACAACACTAATTATTTTAAAATATTATTAATCTAACTTTGATATCAACCTGAAAATTATCCTCGCGACCTTAAATAGCCATAAACCCCTCTGCGAATATTCTTAGCCATAAACCCCTCTGCGAATATTTTTAATATGTTGCGATGAGTATGTGATTGCTCCGGGTCAATAGATGTAGGCAAGTTTGTTAGCGTACCAGGAATGAACAAATGATGTCATTAACATCAAAATGTTCACGTTAATAAAAGGTGTCCTTGTTTACTTTCTGGTGAAATTTCAATGATTTATCTTTTTTCCCAAGGGAGTAAGAGTAAATGTCTCAGTAATTTCCGAACAACCCTCGTATTCTGTAACATACTGTTGTTAAAAGTAAAAGTAACAAGGTAATAATTAAGGCTTAAGTCATAGCTTGTGATTCCATAGAAAAGTTTGATTTCATACTAAAAAATTATCAAAATGCATAACATTTTAAAAAAAAAAAATTAACTTACTCTTCCTAATGATACGGGATTATCGGGATGGATCTATAAAAAGACCAGGATTATACTGCCGATGCACGTTTTTGGGGAGATTTAATTTAAAATAAACTAAAATTACTTACTATTCCCCATGATAGGCGAGTAGCCGGATGGATCTATGATTGAAATAGATCCGGATACTACCCAATGCATGCATGTTAGAGGTGTGAATTAAATTAAATCAAAATCATATTACTTACTCTTCCCCATGATGGGCGAGTATCGGGACGGATCTATAAATAGATCGGGATACTGCCCATGCATGTTATAGGGGTGAATAGGATGTTGGTACGCCACGATTGCAGACATAGGGATCTCAGCTTCATTTTATCCTTGACACAAGAAAGGGAAGGTCAAGGTCAAACACCTTTCACTTTTTTCTTTCTCAAATGATGTCATATGAAATCTACAAAATACAAAAGTAAACCAAAATCTTAACTTAATCTGTATTAAAAAAAATTAATCACTTAAATTATAAAAAGATGTTAAAATTTAAGAGAAATTTGCATTTCAGATCTAAACGAATTCTGATTAAAAAGCCAAAATAATCTTGATTATCAAAATTTCAATACAACATTGAAAATTTCCACAGCTGCAAACAAAAAATTTGCTTTAAAAGTTCATTTTAAATGATTTACTTAAAAACTAATTATCTAAGCCATAAAACTTCAACACATTGTTATTGAAAAAAAATATTCTTATATTTTTTTTTACTTTATCTAAAACTTTAGTTCCATTGAGTTTTTTCATATGCTTTAAATTTTCCATTTCTTAGCAATTTTCTTTGATCAAAAAATGTCTAGAGGTTTTGTCAAAAAAGACCGTCAAAATTTCCAATTCCATAGTTTTTCACAAAAATTTAAGCAATACAAATTTTTCAACAGTTCCCGGCCTTTCTCTGTTCCTCTCACAATTATTCACATGTATCATTCATTTACAACAGACATAAACATACATTCTCACCTGCTGAAGTACATTTCAGAAAAACATACAAAAACAAAAAGGGCAAAAAAAAACAAAACAAAAAAAACCAGACACAATTTTTTAAACAAACTTCAGGTAAGAAAAGCTCAGTGAAGATGATGAATTTACGAGACACAAACTTAAAAATGATTGTTTTATAGTTTAACTTCTTAGATGATGACTCAGTACCATTTTCAAATGTGTAAATTGCATGAAGACTAATAAATGGTGTACAGACTGGGATTTAATTATACACAAGATCAATGACCTTTCAGGCAGCTCAGGACATATAAGCCACCCACAGCTCATCATTGGGTATGTTATTCCAGGTTTCTCCGATTGATAAACTGTCAGTAACTTCTGTACTTCATCAAAACAATAAAATGCTTTCTTTGATTCCTGCGGGATATGAAATTTGCAACAATGGAGAAAAAATACATAACCCACATTAGCTACCTTCATAACCCGGCCACATGAATCATCAAAGAAAGCATTTTATTGTTTATATTTACATTTTTCTTTAAAAAGATTACTGTATACAAGGTAATTTATATTTTCGCCACATGTTATTTTCGCCCTTATAAACTTGCAAACGGTTTTGCCTGGTCTTAAATTTGCCCAGACTGAAATATGAATTAATATAATTTTAGAATTCAAAGAGTCTGGCGGGGTCATTTAATTTACCCATCAGATCTACACCTTAAACTTTTAGATAGTTACAATTTATTACTCTTTTGAACTCTCATTTCATAAAGACAAATTCCGTAACTATTCAATTTACTTTGGATCTAAAATGTTGATACTTTCTTACACAGAGCTAAATGATTCTCTTCTCAACGTATTCTAAAAATGGTCACCATATTATAATCATCCAATTAACCCTCTTAAACTTGATTTTCAAGAGCAGAAGAATTTGGAGCATGGGTCTGAATTTGAGGACATTTATGGCGGCATACGAACTTAAATACTTGAAAGTTTAGTAATCAAACAAGCTATTTCGTTTCTATAAAGTCATTAATTTGTCGATTGGGTTTTACAATAATACATTCCAACTCTATGAATGCTTTATAAAAATCCTCATCATAAGAAGAGGAAGAAGATACTTCAGATATAAGGAGATGAAAATTGATATTAATACATGCAAACGAGAGGTATTGAGAGGTATCTCGATGGAAATATATTAATCTGCACAGGCATGCAAATTTTCTATTCACAACCAACATGTGATCTCCATTCTCCAGAGAAATCAGCCTTCCTGACCTATCTGTGAACTTTTGTAAGCTATATTTATCTATCCAAGCATGAAGGAACAAGAATTGATAACCATAACTTCATAATAACTCCAAAAAATAACAAAAATCATATTTATATGTGAGTGTTATTATGAAAGGATTCTTCTTCATTAAACTTTTCTTTTTTTTTACCTTAATTTTTTTTTACCTTAATTGGCATTTTTTTTTGGGGGGGGGGGGACATATGAATTCATTGACCATATGCACTTATATCTCTGATTTTAGAAAATACTCTATCATGAACAAAAATAATTTAAGTACTGAAGATAAACATGGGAGTTTAATATGATAATAAATCTTCAAATGACTATACACCTATTAGTCAATTACTAGGAATCGTTGTCGCTTAAGTTTAAAAGTCAACATTTTTAAAAACGTTTTGATATCAAATATTCAAAACATGAAAATATTATGCCACACTTTTCCAAAAGAAATTATTTGAAATATATTAAAAGCATTCAATTTTTAAATTTTATCAATCTAGGAATGCTGAATTTGACAAAAATCACCAGTCTGTTTAATTTCAAAACTAACAAAAGTCAATAATCCCAGAGTTATCTCTCTTCGTCAGAGGGTTCATTGTACCTTAATATGGATTATGATTGTGAGCACCAATTTTTGTAGATTTTAAAAGTGAAAATAAACAGCTTTAAGGTTATATGGGAGACCTGTCATTATTAATGTTGATAAAAGTACATTATAATCAAAATACACACACCGTGTGGTTTTAGAATGTTCAAATATTGCAGTATTTGACCATGAAATAGGTTGTAAAAATAATTAGCAGGGTGAAATTTCTAAAATCCCCAGCGAGATTTGAACTCACAACTTAGATTTAAGTAGTTATGCACTACAATGTTGGGTAACTATTTTGGTAAAAAAAAAGAAATAATAAAATTATACTTGATTTTATAGTTCATTCAGGAAGTGAGTACGTCACAATATGGAGATGTCCCATACCACCTTACAGATATGTAAATTCATGGTCATTAATGTTCCATAAACAATTAATGTTATCAGAATTTGCACTGGAAATGAACATGTTATGGCCGATGATGCACGCGCAACACAGTCAATGCCACAACAATCTTTCTATACCCTTCCTCTCATTACATGGAATTTTATCGTGTAATGGATTTCAGATCAGGACAAGCACTAAATTTTAAAAATTAAAAAAAAATTTCTGCACCACCCCCCTTCCCCACCCCCTCCCCGAAAAAAAAAATATTTATAAAAAATTTGTTGACAGTATATGCCATTGTAAGGCCAAATTTGGGCTCCTATTTAGTAGCGCTATTTGATGATAAAAGATAAACAAGATGTTATTGTTGACAACACCTGAAAAATGAGTAATCATCTATGTTTATCATAACATATTTACCTGCAAGCACAAGGTGTGCCTTCATATTCCCTTGTATACCCATCTTTCCATCAGAAATATGTCCAATAAATAATACATATCAGCTTGCTTTATCATTGTTAGAGAAAATGATAAACTAGATCCAATAGGAAATATCTAATCCATACAAAAAAGCATTGAAAAGTAATATTCCTCAAAGCAGTAACTGAAAAATGCACAATTTCTCCCTCTTCTTCAAAATATGGGGAGACAAATTTTCTAATTATCTTTCTCACTCACAAATTTTTATACAGTAAATACAAACTGCTGTAATAAGCCTATAAACTTATGAAAGCTAAACAACTTATGAAGGCTAAAGGTGTAAAAAAAAAAAAAAAAAGGAGATTGAGAGAAGACCTCCAAGTTCACCAGCAAACAAACAAAAACAACTGTCAATCATGGGGATCATGTGAGCGAGTCAGTATATTTCTGCTTTTTAAATGGCTGTGTACCTAAAAATAACCCCTCTGTGTATATCGGTAGGCTGTTGACCTCTCGTTGACCAGACTAAGGCGATTTTTTTTTTTTTACGGAACAACTCCTACATGGTGAGTTGGCCATATCCCAGAGTTCATCTGCCTTAAAGCACATATGTACTAGATGCCATGATAATTCAAAAGGCAGAACAATTCTATTTTTTTTTTTGTGGTAAATTTTTCTTCCTGGCAGAAATGTTGAAATTCAGTTTTGCTTAGAAGATGCTATTTCTTTTTAAGTTCTATGATATTTTTCTTTCTTTGACACATCTAATCTTCTACAAAAAAGGTTAAATGTTGTATGATGATCTGGAAACTTTAACTGCACCTAGCAATTAAGTGAAAGTTTTCTTTGTGACTTATTTATGCTACCATTACCAAATTAAGGGAAAAAATAAGATTTCCTAAGTTCAGGACCCAGACCATTCCTATGTCCTTTGATTCCTCTACAAGATTTTTCTATTTATTTCTCCCAATATCTTTCAAAATGCATCCTATTCTCTCTCGCAGGCATTCTGATTCACTGAGTTTTATTTCCTTGAATCAAGAAAATGCGAGAGAATTATGAGAAGTAGGGGAGATCCTTGAGCGAGCAGGATGTTTACTGAACTGTGACTGGGCTTCATTGTATCGACTCCTCCCCAAGGTTCCTCCAAGGTCACCAGACGCCGGGCCTCACTTGAAATTCGCACAGGCGGAAAAAAATTAATCGGTGTTTTAACTTCTCAAAGAACTGGGTGAAATAGTGCTAGCCTTTCATACTCACCCAATTTCCTTTCTTAAGTTTAAACTTCTTGAAGAACCAGGCAAATTAGAGCTATATAAAAGCTATTCATAGACATCTAACTTATCTTTCCTAAATGAATCAGTGTTTTAAGGTGGTTTGGGGCATCTGTCAATATTTAAAGTGGATAAGTACATTATTAATAATAAAATACTGTCACTGGTTAATAATTTTCAAATTTTTTAATATTTAACATAAAAATGCCTTTTAAAAATTTTTGTAAAGGTGAAAATTTCAAAATCCCCAGCAGCCAGATTCGGCGAACTCATGACTTACGGATTCGTAGTGTACCCTCTGACCTACTGCGCTACACTGTTAGCTGACAATTTTGGGAAAGAAACTATTTATAAAATTACACTTGCATTCATTGTTTATTTCAATAAATACCAAGTCACAACATGGAAGTGTCCCATGCCACCTTAACTTCTGGAAGAACCTGAGGTAAATAGAGCTTATAGTCCTTCATTATAAGTTACCCTGATTTTCTTCCCTAAATTTATCGATGTTATCACTTTCGGAAGAACTGGGTGAAATAGATTCTGCCATTCATAATCACTAAATTTTCAGACTTAAAATTTTAGCTTCTTGAAGAACACTGCCATTCATATTCAGCCAATTTTCTTTAAATTCCTAATTAATTGGTGTTTTATCATCTAAAAGAAATGGGTGAAATAGAGCTAGCCATTCATTCTAAATTTCTTCCATAAATTACAAAGAAAAAACTCAAGGAACAACAATAAGCTTTGTATTAATTGTGTTAGCTTATGGCTTAAAAAATCATATAAAAAAAATTTAAGGTAGATCAGATGGGTAATTCGTTGACTGCATTCAACCTCTTTTATTTTGTGAAATAGTCTGACCATTTTAAGGTGGTATGGGACGCCTATTGATATTGATGTGGATAAAAAAAAAATTATAATCAAAATACTTTCACCGTTTTACGTAAGTAAAATTTTCAAATTTTACTTTTTCTGACCAAAAAAAATGTTTTTCAAAAATGTTTGAAAAGGGATTAAAAATTTTAAAGGC
Organism: Magallana ariakensis; assembly: GCA_020458035.1. Taxonomy (NCBI): domain Eukaryota; kingdom Metazoa; phylum Mollusca; class Bivalvia; order Ostreida; family Ostreidae; genus Magallana; species Magallana ariakensis. The sequence goes on from CM035820.1 coordinate 26,909,557, forward strand.
CCAGTGGGATAAATCGAACTTATGACTTTTGGATTAGTAGCGAAAGCTCAAACCCTTACTGCACTATGCTGTTAGATAATAATTTTAGGGGTAAACAATTTTATAAAATTACTGTAAACCAACTTTTATTAGCTTGCTAGAAATTTTCGTGAGGTTAGCGAGAGCGAAAATTTCTTGCCGCAAACCAGTCCTTGTTGTATGGGTGTTTTAACAACGCGGGTCTGGATAAAGCTTGGTCCTGAACATTAGCCGTCGTCCAGTTTATCAAAAGTCAATCACAAAATAAAGTTGTCGTAAATAAAAGTTGGTTTTAAGTATACTTGATTTTATCGTTTATTTCGATGGGAAGTACGTCACAATACGAAGGTGTCCCGAACCACCTTAAATAACTCTTAGTTTAATGGATCAATCCAAAGTAACCATGCTGCAGCGTGATGGTTTTTTATAGAATAGATGTATATAAATATTTTGAGAAATACAAATAGATGAATAATAGCCAATATCACATGTAGCCATAAACAATACAATTACACACAAGATGATATTAACTTTAATAAACTTTTAAGTAAAGAGCAATGCCTTCTAGCTAATTATGAACTAAATAATTAAAATTTGCTGTTTCATTTTCATTAATGCATGTGTTAATTAAGAAGCATATATGAAGTTTGCACACCATCCTAACAGTTTCAACAACAATAAAATGAATCACTTAATTGCCTTGTATTCAAAGTTCCATTCATTCATAAGGACCTATGCACTTCACCCACTACCACTCTAATTTTCAGAAACTGTTATTTTTCTAATTTTCATGGTAGATCAAAGCTGCTTGAATCTCTTATCATAAAACAAACCGAGTATGGAGATCTACAAACCTAAAAAACTTAATGTGTCAGTAAGGATCAGTGGTTTGAATCCCTGAATGTACAACATAACTCTACAGTATTACTTTCATTCTCAAACTTATGTAGTCATATCCAATGTAGTCTTACACAACAGTCAAACTTAATGTTGTCATATCCAATGTAGTCTTACACAACAGTCAAACTTATGTAGTCATATCCAATGTAATCTTACACAACAGTCAAACTTATGTAGTCATATCCAATGTAATCTTTCACAACAGTCAAACTTAATGTAGTCATATCCAATGTAGTCTTACACAACAGTCAAACTTAATGTAGTCATATCCAATGTAGTCTAGTCTTACACAACAGTCAAACTTAATGTTGTCATATGCAATGTAGTCTTACACAACAGTCAAACTAAATGTAGTCATATCCAATGTAGTCTTAACAACAGTCAAACTTAATGTTGTCATATCCAATGTAGTCTTACACAACAGTCAAACTTAATGTAGTCATATCCAATGTAGTCTTACACAACAGTCAAACTAAATGTAGTCATATCCAATGTAGTCTTACACAACAGTCAAACTTAATGTAGTCATATCCAATGTAGTCTTACATAACAGTCAAACTTAATGTAGTCATATCCAATGTAGTCTTACACAACAGTCAAACTTAATGTAGTCATATCCAATGTAGTCTTACACAACAGTCAAACTTATGTAGTCATATCCAATGTAGTCTTACACAACAGTCAAACTTATGTAGTCATATCCAATGTAGTCTTACACAACAGTCAAACTTAATGTAGTCATATCCAATGTAGTCTTAGACAACGGTCACACCTTAAATATAGTCATATCTAATGAGGTAATAGACAACAGTCAAACTTAATGTAGTCATATCCAATGTAGTCTTACACAACAGTCAAACTTAATGTTGTCATATCCAATGTAGTCTTACACAACAGTCAAACCTATGTAGTCATATCCAATGTAATCTCCCTACACAACAGTCAAACTTAATGTAGTTATATCCAATGTAGTCTTACACAACAGTCAAACTTAATGTTGTCATATCCAATGTAGTCTTACACAACAGTCAAACGTAATGTAGTCATATCCAATGTAGTCTTAACAACAGTCAAACTTATGTAGTCATATCCAATGTAATCTCCCTACACAACAGTCAAACTTAATGTAGTTATATCCAATGTAGTCTTACACAACAGTCAAACTTAATGTAGTCATATCCAATGTAGTCTTACACAACAGTCAAACTTATGTAGTCATATCCAATGTAGTCTTACACAACAGTCAAACTTAATGTTGTCATATGCAATGTAGTCTTACACAACAGTCAAACTTAATGTAGTCATATCCAATGTAGTCTTAACAACAGCCAAACTTAATGTAGTCATATCCAATGTAGTCTTAACAACAGCCAAACTTAATGTAGTCATATCAAATGTAGTCTTACACAACAGTCAAACTTAATGTTGTCATATCCAATGTAGTCTTACACAACAGTCAAACTTAATATAGTCATATCCAATGAAGTCTTACACAACTGTCAAACTTAATGTAGTCATATCCAATGCAGTCTTAACAACAGTCATACTTAATGTAGTCATATCCAATGTAGTCTTACACAACAGTCAAACTTAATGTAGTCATATCCAATGTAGTCTTACACAACAGTCAAACTTAATGTAGTCATATCCAATGTAGTCTTACATAACAGTCAAACTTAATGTAGTCATATCCAATGTAGTCTTACACAACAGTCAAACTTAATGTTGTCATATGCAATGTAGTCTTACACAACAGTCAAACTTAATGTAGTCATATCCAATGTAGTCTTAACAACAGCCAAACTTAATGTAGTCATATCCAATGTAGTCTTAACAACAGCCAAACTTAATGTAGTCATATCAAATGTAGTCTTACACAACAGTCAAACTTAATGTTGTCATATCCAATGTAGTCTTACACAACAGTCAAACTTAATATAGTCATATCCAATGAAGTCTTACACAACTGTCAAACTTAATGTAGTCATATCCAATGCAGTCTTAACAACAGTCAAACTTAATGTAGTCATATCCAATGTAGTCTTACACAACAGTCAAACTAAATGTAGTCATATCCAATGTAGTCTTACACAACAGTCAAACTTAATGTAGTCATATCCAATGTAGTCTTACATAACAGTCAAACTTAATGTAGTCATATCCAATGTAGTCTTACACAACAGTCAAACTTAATGTAGTCATATCCAATGTAGTCTTACACAACAGTCAAACTTATGTAGTCATATCCAATGTAGTCTTACACAACAGTCAAACTTATGTAGTCATATCCAATGTAGTCTTACACAACAGTCAAACTTAATGTAGTCATATCCAATGTAGTCTTAGACAACGGTCACACCTTAAATATAGTCATATCTAATGAAGTAATAGACAACAGTCAAACTTAATGTAGTCATATCCAATGTAGTCTTACACAACAGTCAAACTTAATGTTGTCATATCCAATGTAGTCTTACACAACAGTCAAACCTATGTAGTCATATCCAATGTAATCTCCCTACACAACAGTCAAACTTAATGTAGTTATATCCAATGTAGTCTTACACAACAGTCAAACTTAATGTTGTCATATCCAATGTAGTCTTACACAACAGTCAAACGTAATGTAGTCATATCCAATGTAGTCTTAACAACAGTCAAACTTATGTAGTCATATCCAATGTAATCTCCCTACACAACAGTCAAACTTAATGTAGTTATATCCAATGTAGTCTTACACAACAGTCAAACTTAATGTAGTCATATCCAATGTAGTCTTACACAACAGTCAAACTTATGTAGTCATATCCAATGTAGTCTTACACAACAGTCAAACTTAATGTTGTCATATGCAATGTAGTCTTACACAACAGTCAAACTTAATGTAGTCATATCCAATGTAGTCTTAACAACAGCCAAACTTAATGTAGTCATATCCAATGTAGTCTTAACAACAGCCAAACTTAATGTAGTCATATCAAATGTAGTCTTACACAACAGTCAAACTTAATGTTGTCATATCCAATGTAGTCTTACACAACAGTCAAACTTAATATAGTCATATCCAATGAAGTCTTACACAACTGTCAAACTTAATGTAGTCATATCCAATGCAGTCTTAACAACAGTCATACTTAATGTAGTCATATCCAATGTAGTCTTACACAACAGTCAAACTTAATGTAGTCATATCCAATGTAGTCTTAGACAACAGTCAAACTTAATGTAGTCATATCCAATGTAGTCTTACATAACAGTCAAACTTAATGTAGTCATATCCAATGTAGATTTACACAACAGTCAAACTTAATGTTGTCATATCCAATGTAGTCTTACACAACAGTCAATCTTAATATAGTCAAAGTTAATGTTTAATAATGGCTAAAAAGATTCTGATCCGAGTTAATATCTATATGGCAAAAAAATTTGATCCCTTAGTAACTTAAAATCCACCAAAACATTAAAATCTTGTACATTATGCTCAAATGTTTTAAATATTTGAAATTTAAGTTTATATAGAAATCATGTTTTTTATCCTAAAGTGTTCTTTAGAGAGAGAGAGAGAGAGAGAGAGAGAGAGAGAGAGAGAGAGAGAATATAAATCTTCTGTACTTGATTTCTGTACCACCTATTGTCCCTATAATGCAGTGAGCAAATGACAACAAGTCAATCAAGAAGACAAGCTGACTGATTTATCAGTATTTATTGAGCAATTATTTTCTGTGGATTTCATTACTGATATGATCAACAAAAACAAATGTAAGATTTCTGACACTAGCTTATATATTTTGACTGCATGGAGCAGAATTTCTAAAAAGCTACAATTTTCCTGGAAACTGAACTGTAATGAATCCCTCGAAAAAGATGACCAGAGATACTTTAATAAAACCATCTCTCTTATGCAAAATTTGCTTTTAATTAAACCACATTTTTCATGTATCTATGACTTTCCTAAGCAAGATTTTAAAAAAATCATCAAGGGCTTAAATTGCAGATAATATGCAGAAGACTCATGGGGTATGAAAAATTAAACCTATACCAATTCAAGAGTTCGACAATTCTTATTTTGTCCTACATGTAAATTACAAGAGTTCTATAAGCTGAGCTTAATGCTTATTAAGTTCTTTACATGAGAACTTTAATACCCCCATGAATGTCCTTATATCTACTGTGTAAAAAAAATTATTATTCATTTGCAACTCGAGAAATTTCACAGCTTGTACAAATGGTTTTAAGATTTGACCTTTCAAACTGTGCATTCTTATTGACTTTTGCTGAAAGTATTTTCCAAGCATTTAAGAAACACATGTACAAACTGTAGATTCTCAATTAAAGGTGAGAAACTAATATCCATGCAAAATTGCAAAATCAACCCTATAAACAATCTTCTCAGAATTTAAAATCTCTATATATGAAATTAAAACAAAAGATCGGTTCTTTCCATTTTATCTTCTTGCACTTTGATACGAAATGGTAGAATATCAGAATAATGTTAAAGTTGTATGGCACACCTCCATGTTGACATATTGTTTATCAAAATGAACAATAAAATAAAGTGTACCGTAAAGTATCGTGTATAACACGCACTTTTTTTCACCCCAAATTTACTCAAAAGTGGGGGGTGCGTATTATACATAGTACCTAAATTCTACCCCGTTTTTTTCAGGACATATTCAGCCATCTCCAGCTACACTAAGACAACCCATATCATGTCATGTTCTGTGATCTACCGTTCAAAATTCGATCGTGTCAAATAATACATCTTATAAACGAATACTTATACATCTTATTAACGAATATTTACAAATCCTACCTTTAAAGAAACGTATATAAACAAATAAATTTAATAAACTATGTTGTTTATTGTCTTCTTGTGTTACGATCAAGAACGCCATTTTGACAAAGCAGGTACCTGACGCGTGATCAATAGTTACGCAACAATTTCCGGTAGCATATTTGTGTCTCGTGCCCGACGATATAAGGAAGTATTGTGATATTACATGAACTTTGGTAAGTAGGGTAAAAGAAGTTTTAAAATAAAATTGTTTCTCATTTTGTGTTCGATTTCTTTTTACTTGTGTAATAATGAATTTAACTTAAAACGTTTAATTAAATAGACAGTGTCACTGATAGAGACTGATTATACGCTCCACTTCACATAGAACACCGTTATACTTGATCATTGTTTATTTAGCAATAACATGTAACAATAGCACAATAAGAACAGGTGTGACAGGGAATATCTTGATTGTATACATATAATACATGACACACACAAACATTATGTAACTCGTCCGCCGTCGTGTAGGAAACTCTTTCTTTACCCATCATTGAATTCTCAGATGATGTTTGATGCCGATGTAAATCATACCCCCATATTTATGTAAAATTGTAAGAATGAAAAACAATAGATCTTTTCTTAACTCCGCCCATTTAATTACGATAAAAAGCGGCTTGTGTTATTTTTTTAGATGAGATACTGACACTAATATCGCTTGGGCTAAGTTCCGATCACGGTAATTGCGCTTGGGTTTAATTATGATAAAAACGGCTTGTGTTTTCTTTATTTGAGACTGACACTAATATCGCTTGGGCTAAGTTCCAATCACAAAATTACAGAAATTGCGCATGGGTTATAAAATTATTATTAAACATCGATAGTTCTTTAGGAAAATTACAGAAATTGCGCTTGGGTTATAAAATTATTATCAAACATCGATAGTTTTTTGGGAAAATTACAGAAATTGCGCTTGGGTTATAAAATTATTATTAAACATCGATAGTTCTTTGGGAAAATGGCGGCCGTCGATTTTAATCACTTGGGCTATATTTCGACCCCAAAATTACAGAAATTACGCTTGGATCTTAAAATTATCATTTAACATCGATAGTTTGGGGAAAAATGGCGGCCGCTGATTTTAACATTTTTTGGGTGCGTATTATACATAGGACCTACGGTTTTTTGGCAATTTTTTGGGCAACTTTGGGGGTGCGTATTATACACGAGTGCGTATTATACACGAGACATTACGGTAATTAAATATTAGTTATAAGTAGTTTCTTACCAAAAATTGTCATCCAATAGCGTAGCACAGTGGGTTAAAAGGTTTACTACGAGTCTGTAAGTCATGAGTTCGAATCCCGCTGGGGGTTTACATTTTTTACCTCTGCAATATTTTCAAATGCTATTTTTTGGTTAAATATGGTAAAATTTGAAAATTTGAAACCAGTGAAAGTATTTTAATTATAACGTACTTTAATCCAAATTAATATTGACAGATGTCCAATACCACCTTAATTACTGTAGATTCTTTATTTTACGCAAGTACTTTATTCCGCGATAAGTGTTTTGCATCAAATCGTGATCAGACTATAAAATCTTGAACGCCAAATTTTTATTATAGTTTCGTTTAGTTTACATCTGTCTGAAAAATAAAAGCAAAATTTTAAAATTTGTGAGATGTGCTTCTCACAATTTTACGAGAATATTAATTCCTCGCGTTTAATTAGAAATCTACAATAAGGTACTTAAAGTCTCGTATAAAATAAGAAACCCTGACAGTACCCTTCCACCCAACGACTCAATCTCTTAACTTGTTGTCACAAGCGGACTTAGACGATCGTGACCATTTTCATGCTATATGAATCTCCTTTTTGCGAAGAGCTCTGTATTAAAATAATGTAAAATATTTGTATTTTTTCTTTTATTACTAAAATCTAATTTATAGCCCAAATTATCATTTGTAAAATTTCATGGCAGATCTGACGGCTTATTTGTTGACCACCCATCCTTAGGAAGTCAATCTCTTGTTCACAATATCTATAGCTCTTCCATTATGATCTAAACACAAGTAGCATCCTCATATCATATCCGTGACATCTGCCTCAGTATCAATTTCCCTAATTTATACTTTCAATCTCATTTTAATGACACTGCATGGCAAAGATTTCCAAGGTCTTTAGGTCCTCAGCCTTAAACATCTCCTGTTGCAGTTCATTTTTCACTCCCAATGGAATCATTACAAGTAATAATTTGTCTGCATGTTAATATCTTGAATCATAATTTTTTGTCCAAGAAAAGGTTACGTTCTTTTGATCTAATTTCATTTTATTAATAATATCAAATCATATGATTTCTTTTTGTTTTTAAGTTAAAGGAAAAAGCTGATTTAAATCTGTGTTTGTACAGCACTGTGACTTTATTGTCCCAAAGAAACAAATTTGACCCTTGACCTTTATCAATGAACTTGACCCTTTTATTCATAGTTAGGTCAATTAAAACCCTGTGGCCCTATATTATCACCTGACCAAACATTAAATGTTTTTACTAAATTCCAAAGTTCTAAAGATTTGACCAGTTCCAAAAATATGACCAAAGTTCAAAAGCTTTGACCAAGGTTATTTGAGGTAGAGGAATGCAGAGAGACAGACAGCTAGCCACACAAAACAGACTTCGAATCAACCTTCAACAATTTTCTATCTAGGGTATGGTATATTTCTTCCACATTTTTTAGATTTATATGACAAACAAAAAGCCTCTCGTTAAAAAGGCTTAATAAAGGCTAGTTGCTACACTTCGTCAAAATTAGCCCAGTTGTAAGTACATGTATTTCTGAACAGATAGCATAATGAGAAATCCACAACATTCAAAGACTTAATTGTGACAAATGCCAAAACTTAATATTCTGACAAACAAACCATCTTTCATCAGAAATCTACAGATGAAAGGACTTCTGGAACTCATCTGATGATTTCAATGAAGGACAAGCACCTGTTTCAATCTCCCTGTACATATGACCATGGGCTCTTATCTAGATACTGACAGGTCAATGGTTCAAATCTCATTGTAGACACTACCGCTTTTTTCTAGGATGGTTTCATAATTTTTCATGACATTTCAAAGATCGCGGAAAAATATGTTCATTATTTAGAGTTTAAAAAAAATATTATAAAGCTGCCAAAAAAATTTGCAACATCTGGAAAAAATACTGAAATACAGTCAACTGATAGTCTCTGTAAATCTAAATAAAGACTTTTCATTTAATTTTGTTGTTGGGTATTAGTTTTGTTTATCAAGTCAACTGTAATTGTGGTTGGAGATGTAAAAAGTGGGGGAGGGTCAAAGTTTAAATGTGGGAGAGTAAAACAGAACTGGGGGAGCTAGGATGGAGTTAAAGTAGGAGGGGAGAAGGGAGAATTTAAGTGGGGTACGGGGTGATGGCAAGGGTATATTCACAGACCTTCCCCTTTAAAATTCCTTACATCTAAACACTAGCTTGTGCAGCTTACGGTGGTACGGGGACACTTCCATGTTGTGACATACTATTTATCGAAATAAACAATAAAATAAAGTGTAAATTTTTAAATAGTTTCTTTCCCAAAATTGTCACCCAACAGCGTAGTGCAATGGGTTAGAGGGTTCACTACGGAGTTCGAATCCCGCAAAGGATTTTAAAATTTTTACTTTTCCAAAAAAATATTTTTTGCTTAAATATATTGCAAAATTTGAAAATTCTAAACTGGTGAAAGTATTCCAATTATAATGTACTTTAATTCACATTAATATCGACAGATGTCCCATACCACCTTAAATGGACGAGTGGTAATTAACACATTACCCAACAGATCTACCCAATCTTTTTAGACATGTTTTTTTTTTACTATTAACCAATATCTAGTAAATAAAAAATACAAAAAATCCTAAGCTTTAAATTTAGAATATTTTCCTTCATCTGTGTACAGAACTCTTCTTTTCAAGGAGATCAGAATTAGAGTCTAAAAATGGCCATGACCACTTAGCCCTCTTAAAACTTGGTATCTATTTCATTTGTTTTGTTTGTTTTGAACAGATTTTATTGATTTTTCAAAAGGATTAGAAACTATTTCATTTCCAGTACATGTCAACTGAATGCCATACATGTATGCCCGCAATCAATATATAGTCAATACCAGTATGACTAACTGAACAATTTTAATCAAGCCCACGCAATAAAATACAGAAGAAAAATTAACGTTTAGCTGGATGATTATGACGCCATCCCTACATCACATGGTCTTTACCTTGTTAAACAAACACCCTGGTGTGTTACAAAATGACCATTTTTACCTGAGCTCAGGTAAACATGTAATGGCCGAGAGCTTCGAGGTGAGTGACCGGTGATTTCCAGCCGTAAACTGAACAGCTTTAACATGGAGAAACAATATTGTTGGCAGTATGTGTGCCTACAGGCCTCTAACTATTGCTGCATGTTCAGGGTTTTCTGAGTCACTCAACTTGAGAGAATGTTTGCTTGCAAGTTTTCTTTCCATTGGAACTGTTATTAAGCCTCTTGAAGCCTGCCAAAATGATTTTGTCCTTCAAGTACTATTGCATTTCCTCTGTTGCACCACCATCGTTATTCCATGCACTGGTTATACTGAATATACAACATTACAACAACACAATCCATGGAAGACCTGTTGTACCTCTGCATTTACAAGACATTCACTAACCCACTGAAGACAGTATAAGTTTGGAAATTAAGACAATTAATGGATACAACCATCTCATAATTGACATGGTTTTATTAACAGTTCCTTTATAAATATTCGTCCTCCCAGCATATTGAGTAAATTAACATGTTAAATAGCCATTTCTTTTTATTAATGCTTCAATTACATATTATTGTAAAACTTTTATCGGTATTTGGAAAAGGGAGGGGGGATGATTTTTAAATCAATGTTATTTTTATATGACTTTGAATACAATTTAGTTCATTATTTCTCTCAAGTTACCATTTGAACAGTAAAAGAGGTACATTATATCATAAATTTACATACAATATAGAAGAGTATATAGAGTGGTCATATTATTAGGATTGAGGAGAACCAAAAAAAAAAAACTTATGGTATCTAATTTTGGTTATTTTATGTACATGTACTTACTTTTTTTAATAGAAAAGTGAAAAGTATATATAATTATACTTGGAATTTGATAACAGACTTCCTCATTCAGGTAAATATCCTCATTTAAACAACAGGATAGGATTTTCAAAGCTTTCATATAATTTTTGATTACATTAGTGAATACTGTCAATACTCAGTCTGAATTGCTATGAAAATCATGTTTTGAAGTAAATAATGTAAACTAGCATTTGCCGGCATTAAATTTTTAAAAAATTCATATTATTCATAATTATTTTGGAAAAAGGGCTTCAATTTAAAAAATTATCTTCATGAATGCCATTCTGCAAGATTTCTTTTATCCTTCTGCATCAATTATTATAAATCTATAATAAATTGATACACAAAATTAAAAACTATCAAAAACTAAATCTATTTAAACATATTTATGGAACAATGAAAAAAAAATACTGATAATTAAGATCAACATATATCTCATCAATCAGAATAACTTGGTTTGTCAGTAAATTTAATATACAGCAAATTTAATTGCTCATTTCAGCTTCTTAAATCTATTTTTAATTTATCTTTTTAAAATTGATATGCTAAAGTGCATTTAAATAAAGAAAAAAATGTTTTTATTACATATCCTCTAAATTTAAATTTCTACAGATACCTACATAAAGAAAAATCAATATCCTTTTTGATAACATTTATAGCTTTCTTTCATATATCCAATTTCAAATTCCAGTAATACTGCATGAATATAACAATTTAGTTTGATATTTAAATTGTGAATAACAATGATACAATATATTATATTTCAATCAATTTAATAATTCTTCTTCTTTAATATTGAGCACAATATCTGCAATTGTGTTTCTTATAATAATCAATTCATTTTTTTTTTCCATTTCTTATCTAGAATATTCATTTTTGATATTGTTAACTTGACGTTTATTCAATTAATTTATTTCCTTACCATAACTCTTGATCACTCTTTAAAATTTCAAAATTTTCTTCTTTTTTTTATTTTTTAAGACTATATACATTATTCACTTTTAAATCTGATTCTGTTAACATTTATTTAATTAATTTACATTTCATTAACTCTTAGCCAATGAAACATCCGCTTCAAAAACTGTAGACGAATGAGAGAAAAGCCAAAAAAATTCAAATATATATATACACGCAATATGGATTACCTTAGGTTTTTTCCAATTGATAAGAAAGATGAGTGGATGGCTATTAAATCCAATACACGTTCAATATAATTATATCTCCATGATGATGAAAGTGTAAAAAAAAAAATTCTTTCTCTTTTTTTTTTTTAGCTAAGCACTGAATGTTGACCCTGAAATATTAAAATCCACTTGTTGCGCGCTATAAACAGAAAATGACCAGGCTTTGAGGTGAATACCTTCTGAGAATTGCACGATTTAATATGCAATAGCCAGTAGCGCATGATTGACCAATCAGAACACTGGATTTCAGCTTGAACAAGGTAGCATTAGAGAAACCTTGCTGGATAGATACATGTGCGCACACTGCCCGGGCTACCGTATTTCTCTTTCTATATTGTCGCTTAAAAATTATTTCTTAAATCCAGCATTCACCTTCCATTAAAAAAAAATATTTTTTTTTATAATATTTAGTAAATGGTCTAAATATATATCCTTTTCAGAATCAAGTATTTAAAATTTCTTTGACAAAATCTACCTTTGGTTTCTAATATGATAAATTGTCTAGGGTTTTTTTAAGTTCATATTTAAACAGCATCACTGCTTATGTAATAAAAATTCACCTATACCAGATATTGAAATAAATATTTGACACATAAATAATAAATATCTCCACAAGAAAATGTTTCTTTCAAAACATAAGCACCATTTCAAATTACCATATTGATCAAAAGTTGTAATGAAAAACATTTCAAATCAATGCCCATGGTTTGTAAAACACACCACAGCTCAATTAAGATCAGAGACTTTCATCTTACATAACCATTCTGTAAAAGAAACAGAATTAGGTTCCCAGGTTCACTTAGAATACTCACCTAACTTTTCTCACGTGGATAAAGTAAGTCAAAAAAATCCAGAATTCACAAATCAACTCCTATGATTAATATTCTACTTTCCTTTCCAAAACAAAACAAAAATTAAATACAATCCAAAAAACACACAAGGTACGTAAAAAAAAAAAAAGTTACAAAGGCCTCTAACAATTGAATGATTTAAATAAGAGATTTTTCCTGCGTTAATAATCGGCCATATACTGGGCTACTGGGTCGATTTCTATTTAACATGGGGGTAATCTCAGGTCACTTTTCAAAAGGTCGAGCATCGAGGGGTCATTCAGCGGCTAAGACAACTAGCCATGTATGTATGTATAAATCTCCTGACCCGAGTTGTTTGTCTGGGCGCTTGGAGTGCCGGTCAATATTCAGATAATTACCATCAGAGCTGACCAATATGCATAGTGTTGGAAAGGACAGAAGGGGGGAGGGGGGATATCTATTTTTACACTGACCATACTATTGCACCTTTCCTCTTTGAAAGTTTTTATGTATTAATGTTAGAGCTGTTTAAAAATGATCATTTCTTCTTCAAATTATAAAGGAAAGTGGGTCAGGGGGCTATTTCCATTTGCTCTTTTAAATAAATGTACACATTTAATATATGTACATAGTCATACTATTGCACACCTCCTCTTGAAAGATTTTACTACACTAGTCAGCTAGGAGAGGTTAAATCTGATATCCTCATCAAATCAAACAGGAAAGAGGAGTAGGGAAAGGGGGGGGGAGTATTTACAATGACCATGTATTTGGTTGGTTTAGACAAATGTATATAGGTACACTAATTATGCACCTCAATTTTAAACTTTATTAATGAAGTACTGCTGAAGTGCATGAAATGACAGAAAAGGCTTTGAGTTAGTTCATGTGAAAATCATTTAAAATGCATATTATTAAACATACATAAATACTAAACATGGCAATTGGGTGTACATATTTTACAAAATGTGGAACTTAAAAAAAAAGGATTTTTTACCTTTTTTTTTTTTTTTTCCTGAAGAGTTGGGCGAGTGCCTCAGAATTTGAACTTAGTCTTTTAATAGGCATAAGAAATATTGACAATTATATTCATCAAAATCATATTTTTTAATCAGACATAGATTTAAATAATTTTGTGCTGATTTTTTTTTTATTTGTTCAAATTCTTCAAATTCACTGACAAATACAACCCAGGATATGAACTAATATCTGTATACATGCATGCAACATATTATCATGTTGATTATAATGATAAGCCATCATGGTCAAGATAACATGAAATCAACATACCGGTAGATCCCTGATCACAACAAAGCCGGATGTTTATCTCTCTCTGTACATCTCTCTCTCCTCGCTCTCTCTCCTGCATCTATCATTCATCTATCTCTTCCCCTATATACATCTTTCTCTCTCATCTTTCTCTTCTCTCTCTCTCTCTCTCTCTCTCTTTATTATATAGTGATTACATCAATCTCTCTATATATACATCTTATTTCTCTCTCTCCTCTTTCTCTCTCTCTCTCCTTATATAGTTTTTACATCAATCTCTATATGCATTATTTCTCTCTCTCTCTCTCTCTCTCTCTCTCTCTCTCTCTCTCTCTCTCTCTCTCTCGTGATTACATCAATATCTATATAAACATCTCTCTCTCTCTCTCTCTCTCTCTCTCTCTCTCTCTCTCTCTCTCTCTCTCTCTACCTAACTAAAGTACAGCCACCTCTCACTATAGCGTTACATGATCTGACTTTGGACTTTTGTCCACTTCTCCTCGGTCATTACTCTCCCTCTACGGACATCCACGGCCTGTTTTCACAAACAGACGGATTTTATGTGCTCATACATATAATGCTGTCATTTACACAGTATGGTCAGTGGGGCTTTAACTTCCCTTTTCTATTTTTTTTTCATTCTTATGACAGTGGCATTCATATAGCTCTGTTGTCTGTTGCTGGTCATTTCCCTCCAATATATGGATTAAATGACTGTGGGCTATTATAACTCGTCAACTGTGAATTATGATTCCATTGAAAGTTATATCTACACCACTGTTCTGTAAATGCATTGAATAATAAAATCATTGGTTGAAATGATCATTTTAAAATTTAAAACATTTCTTTCCCAAGTCTAAATATTTTTGCTTTAAAAACTCCTTCCACCATTATTTTTTCCCTTTTATATTCTTATCAATGGAGTACTGTAAAAGTGGTTATATACACTGCTGGTTAAGTACGCGTTATCTATGGTCACACAATATGCGTGGGTGTTAAATATGTGGACGCAGGATTTACCACTCTAAAGTTTTGATTTTTTTACCATACACGCTGGGGTAATTAAACATGGTTTTATGCTTACCCTGTTAGCTCCCCCCATGCTTAAATAACCACTTTTACAGTACAAGTGATAGAATGAGTATTAGTAAATTTCAGAATTTCTCAAGCAAACTATAAATTATCAAGGCTCTTCACAATTAATATTCCGAGGCAGCTGTTCCACAGTCAAATGAACTAAATCTTAGTAGTTTGGATTTTAATAATTCTACTGTTCTTATTAATCTCTTGCTTATGTAAAACTACTGAGTGATTTCTTGACATCCTTCTAATTGAACGCATTACGAATTACACATGGGCACATGAATATATAGAGGCCTCCCTGAAGGCAGTTAGAAATTAACAGGTCAACAATTAAGATTACCAGTACTGATAAGGGTTACATCTTTATAAATCGAACAAATACAACGACAAAAATTGCATGTAAGATTGGAAAAAAAAATAAAAAGAAAATAAAAGCCTTGTAAAGTGAGGAGGGGACAACATATAAAACAAAACAAGATAAAGATGAATTAAGCCAAAGACTGCAGGCTCACACTCAAGAATATATCTCCCAACCATCGTTAAAATGTTTCTCTTTCTCTTTGCTGTGGCTATAGAGATTAGGCCAGTCATCAATATTGACGACTTAATAGGTGCCCATTTCCCGATCGGATTTCTCTCCTTCACATCAGTTTATTATCTACAAATGGACAAATGATGTGGAGTATGAATTCCTGATTTACAGAGTTAACTCCCTTTGTTCCACATTATAGTTAAATCCCAAACATTATCTCCCCCTATCTTATCCTCCATTATAACTGCTACTTAACACTCATTTTATTAATTTTGTTCATTCTACGGAGAGGTTTGAAAAACCTTCAGAAACAAACAACATGCACCTTTAGGAAGACAACAAATGAAATACAGAAGAGAGATTATAATACAACAATACAGAATAAGGGCTTGTCTGTCATTTTCATAAGACTCATTCATTCATTTAAGACTCAAATAAAATTTTAATCGTGTAAACAAAAAACTCTCTAAAAAAAATAGTCTAAGAGAAAAATACTAAATTTTAAGCTATACAACATTTGGGTATTTTTCTTTAGTAAAAAAAAAAAAAACATTTGTTAAGACTTAGCAATATCATACCAACTCATTTAGATGCAACTGATATTCAGTTGGCAATTTCTTTATAAAGAAAATCAAATTATATACCAGCTAGTAGGTAGCTGGCTTCAAGATAATGGAAATAGGAAATAGATCTATATTATGTCTCTGACAATATTACATGACGCTGGCCTCAAGATATTGGAAATATACATGTAACTATATGGTCTCAAACAATATTACAACAAGTTGGCCTTAAGATTATGGAAATATACGATTCTTCAATAGCAACCAAAACAGTTCCATATCCTTTAAGAATTACAGCATGCATATAGACACCACCACTTTCAACAAAACTACTCACAAAAGAATATTGTAAAACTACTCACTGTTTGGCATCACCAAAAGCACTAAATTTTGACTTTCTCATTGCAGTTGATCATGCTTATATCAAGTAAAAAATCTTATATCATTGATTAGATGCTCAGTGTGAGAAGAGTATATTCTCCTAATAATCAAAGTACTGAAATCATTTAAAGATAGAATTGCAATAATCATACTCTCTAATAAGATAACATTTTATTTATTGCTTTCATTTTCAGAACCATTTTAGGCTCTTATCACATATAGTCCTTGGTGCAAACCATCCCTCCCCCCTTTGCTAGTACAGATATGCCATTAGGATGAACAATCTTAAATTAATTTGTTATTAATAAAAACATGATTTGTGATATCCAATTATTTTACAATGTCTGGTAGAATTTTAGGGGATATGAATCCAGCTATGCGATATACATGAATTCTTTTAAAGCATGTTGGCCCTAACAGTGTTTAATTGTATTGAAGAATTAATCACTCACCATAACTATGTATTTATTGTTATAATTAGACAGACTATTTTACTTAGCCTCAAACATCATTTCATTCTCTTTTTATCCCCATGACTTCTGTTGTGTTGAAAAACAATGAGAGAAACCCCAACTGAATAAAATTCAATCCTCTTTCTTTCACTGGGCTATAATTCATGGGCTGGCTCCCATTGCTTATTCATTTAAAAGTCAATACCAACTACAATAAATCAATTTTCATCGTTTTACATACATTAAGAGATCTGAGTCTTTACAATTATGAAAAATTATTTACACCAAATGATTTCCAATACTCACTATGCTGTAGAGCAATGAGACAAACAAACACAAGTTGCCACACAAGATTTAGCTTTCTGCATGGCCAATTGGTTTTTGAGAAAAAGATTTTTAAAAATTTTTCTTGATAATGTATACTTCTATGTAAAAATTCGACCTCCCTCCCCCATTGTTCCTTAAGGTGGAATAACACACCTGGAAGAAGGTCACTCAAATTATAAGTAAATAATTTGATAATGAAAGATAAAATGATAAGTAAAACTGTACTTATGTCAAATAAATGAAAAATTTGCAGTTTTGGAATAAAAAATGAATTTCTTAAAAAATTCAATTCAGTAAGTAACAACAATTAACCCCTGTGGGATTCGACCTCGGGATGTACGGATCACAAGCCAGACATAGTATCCACTCGAATATGGAGCAAGTTACATATTGCAAACGATAAAATCCTTTTAATAAAAAGAAATGATATTTCGATCAGAGGTCAGCCATTTTGTGATGATGGGTTATTCCACCTTAACCCTACCCCTGGACAAGTTTGACCAAACTTGAATCTACACTCACCTGCAGATGCTTCCACACAAGTTACAAGTCTTCTGGTCAAATGGTTTTTGTGAAGATTTTTTCTCTGTACTATATATATATATATAAAATAATTGACCCCCCAATCACAGCTCTCATGGGAAGTCTAAGCAACATTAGTTTCCTAAACTTCCAAAGCTTGCATCCAATGAAAAATTTACAAGATTACCTTAAACAGGGACCAATGCACAGTTTACATATAGCATATATGGGTGATAGACTCATAGTTTTGATTTAGTTTGACTCCCTCTTCTTTTGATTGGCATGAGTATATGTGTCATCTTAATAAACAATAATTATGAGGAGGCCTGAAAATGTCTTTAACCTGCACCTTAAAAGACAATGACTTTTTCCGAATCCATAATGACATGTTTTCCACAAGTGCACTATTCCTTCTGTGTTATTTTTTTTTATAGGACATGCACTGCATTTTATGGAGAGAGAGAGAGAGAGAGAGAGAGAGAGAGAGAGAGAGAGAGATTTCTATACACTTTCAACTATGATATGATTTTCAGTCTTATGACAATTAGCTTTTATGCATAAAATTCTGAACAAAAACAAAACTTTCCATTTCTGGTGGGGTGTATTTTACAAAATTTATTACTTAAACCAAAATTGTAAATCTTTTCATGCAGTCTCACAAAATGAACACCGATGAGCAAAATTAATAAATTAATAACAATTTATTTCAAATTGTATTAATTCTTGTAAGTAAATTTTACTGTTGTCTTAATCGTGACACCATTTATTAAATCATGGAACAAGCATTTATAAATTTAGTCATAATTAATAGGTCCTACCAATTTCTTTAGTAAAATGCAGCTATGGACTTTTTTAATATCAAAACTCATATAGTTAGAAAGTAAATTTTTTTTCTTCAAATTTCTTTCAAATTTTAAGATGCCCTTGAAAAAACATATCACTTCAGCAGGGAATTATTTAAAAATTGACAATAATCATGAATAGGCTTAACCATTCTTCATTTGTAGCAGTGTGATTTATTCAATGAATAATGTACATTTAAATCCAAATAAAAAGCTACATTGTATATATATATATAATCAAAAATAGATTTTTTATATATATGTATTTTATTATATGTATCTGCATTGCTTCCATTTTATGCTTAACTGCGTTGATAAAAGTTCATGCCATTGCTACCTAGCTGATGTATATTATGACATCATAATGAACTTTAAAACCACGACGTCATTGACGTTACAAACAACGTTTTTAATTTTGTATAACTGTCTGAAGAACCGACATGGCTGAAAGCACTAACAGTAAAATTATTATTTAATTTGGACTGTCGCATTCTGTTTTATTTATTTAAGTATTTTACACACACACACAGCACAAGGAAATTCACTATATTGGATACTTCACCTCTGCCCCGGCCGGGGCTTGAACTCACGACCTATGTAACCCACTCTCCGTAATATATATTCTTCCATTGTCACATTGGTCACAGCATCAAATTTTGTGGAATGTTTTGCAATCAAAATTTGCATCTTCATTGCATGCACTCAAAGTTTGCATTTTCAAGTGATGCATAAATAATGGGAGGCAGGATGGTCAACTAATTGCCCATCAGATCAACCTTAAATTTATAAGTCGGATTCAGTAAATATAAAATACAAATATTTTGGCTTTTAACAAGTTTTTAGCATTTTTGTGTACATTATTTATGAGCTCTCTGTATAAAAGAGGTAAATATGGCCTAAAAACAACCATCCATGCAACCCTCTTAATTTGTCCTGCCTTTTGTTGAACTGTAATCAGGTACAGGTACCTTAAAGGGGCATGGTCACGATTTTGGTCCAAAATTATTTTTCCGATTTTAATGTTAACAATGCTTCTATAAGGAATTTTCATTAGGCAACCAAAATTTGAGAGTTCTTCGTTGAGTTTTAAGCGTGTTACAGAGCTTACAATTCTTTGCTATGTAAACAAAGCTTTTGTTTACAAATTGTATATTGAAGTGAAAATTCCAGTTTAGCCCTAAAATGATTGTTAACATTAGGAATGGCTTAATTATGCTTAAAGTGAATAAATAGGTAGTCAAATCAGCTTGAAAGAGATTTTTTACTGGTATATCGAACCTAGATGTAAACAAAAACAGGACATGAGCCTTGTTTACATGACAAAGAATTGTGAGCTCTGTATCTTGCGTAAAACTCTACGACTGACTCTCAAATTTCATGTGATCATTATAAATGCATTCCTTAAAGAGGTTCGCTCCTTAGGTTTTAGGTAGCCATTTTGGGTCACCTCTAGTCTGAAAATTCTGCATCACATATTAATTCTTGTAGTTTATTTATATTTTACAATGCCAAATCAACTATATGGTATAAAATTGTTTTTAAAAAATTACATTTTTACAAAGTTTAGTAAGGGACTATATTTTGTGGCGGAAGGTTGTTAAGAAGGAATTGAACGATTTTCATAACTCACTTGTTTTAAAGTACTGTTGCTTTAGCTTCCTTATTTTCAGTGCAGACCAAACTTCTAGATAGTATTTGTATTATGATATATTCATGATGTTCTAATAAACATATTTAAACACTATTTTGATATTTCTATCGATATATTTCGGCATATTTAGCTTATATTTCTTAGAAGTTAAGAAAAAATTAACTCCAATTTTGGCCTAAAATTAGCTTATTTCATGCTATATCTCAATTTTTTGAGATGAGACCCCTACTTGTTTTACTTTCAAATGAGACATTAAATGTATGTCTATTTGTATGCAAAGTTTTGGAAAGATGACATTACTATAAGTTTTTTTTATTTGCGTTATAATTTGATTATTCCAAAATTTTTAACATCTGTTGTTGTGTTCATTATGTACTGGCCTTTGAAGCCACAAGAAAAGCAAGATTTTTTAAGCTTTGACTTAGATTTTATTTTTATAGTCACTACATGTGTTCAACTTTATACTGTATTAAAATCATAACTAAATAATAGTTCAAACTATAAATACCGTATTTTTCCGACGATTAGTCGGTATTTTTTTTCTCTGAAGCAGAGCACCCGACTTATCGTCTAAATCGACTTGTCTTAGACTTGAGGTCAGAAAATTGTTAAAAATAGCATTAAAAATCTTGGTTTTAATCATCTTGACTTGGCTGTGTGATTGGAAATTACCTTGTTGAATTCATCGTTCATCTTTATGAATTATCGTTTTCACTCATTTGTTAACACCAGTATACATTATAATAACGGTAATTAAAAAATGGTACAATATAATGTCTTTAATCAAATTAAAAGTTTTACCGTTCCGTTTTCATAAACACATCGTCACATGGTTCCATATATGACACTAGTGGGAAGATAACATTGCGCAGTAAAATTGAAACCAAATTTGAATGGAAAAAATTATTGCAGTAAGTCCGGGGAATGTTTTTAAAGTTTTATTATTTTATTAGTAAAGAGTTGTTAGAGGAAAGTATAAATAAGAAATATTTTATGGTCAAATTCAATCTTAAAAAACGTAATCGGCAATTATCAATACTAATGTTTATACAGTAGGCTGGTATCGGTTGTGCTCTATAATCATTCCCTAAGGCTGAGATATATGCGGCGTGTTCACTCCCTGTGTATATAAAGAGTACCGTAATAAGAGTGATTAAAGTTCATTAATTAATTATTGTTCAATTCTTCGATTGTGGTTAAATAAAAATTTTAGGAAACGTATGTATGTCGTATATCGTCATTATCAAGTCGTACAAATGATCAATCTATTTCTAACAGTGTCTATGTAAAACAATAGCGTGTAACTGCATTACTGGATACAAACTAAACAAGTTTAATCAAATTATAGTAATTGCTAAGCTTTTTACACTTGAGATCCCCCTTTGAAGTCCGACACGAGACAGGTACATGCTTCTGACACCGGAAATTGTTAAACAAACATTGACCACGCGCCGAGTCAACAGGTGGCTGGTTACATAATGGCGAATACACTGGCAATGGTCAGAGTGAATAATTATTTTAAGGAAATAAAATATTTCTGACAAAGTAAGTTTAGTTTACTCTCATACAACTTGCATAACACGCGATATCGGGAATTGTTTACAATGCAAGCGACTTTATAGATGTTACCGGTATTTGAAAATATGATGCATAAGTATAAAACGTATTTGTTTAAATGTCAATCATTAATAATAATTGGTAGCAATATCGGGGACATCGTGGCATCATACACTGATAATGTTACTGCAGTTTTTTATACGCCATTTTAAAGTGATAAGATCGACGTATCGTCTGAATCGACGTATCGTAGGAATTTGTTAAAATTTTGGCTAAAAATGCGCAATTCGACTAGTCGTCCGCATCGACGATTCGTCCGAAAAATACGGTATTTGTTTGATTTCTTCAAATTATCAATTTCTATGTCAAATTTTAGCAAAAATTTCAGGAAAATTATCAGTTCTGTTTGGGGCCCTATATTTCCAAAATATGGCATGTGACATGGGTCACAAATGAAATAAATGAACATTATAGGTCCCCATCTCTATATCCAAGTGGTTTTCGGATGATTGACATTACTATTATTTCAGGAGCCAACCTCCTTAAAGCATTGTAAATAGTACAAACAGAAAAAGAAAATTTGACCAAACTCATGAACATGCCCCTTTAATGTGTAAACATAAAAATCAAGCCATTTGCTGATTATTAGAGCTGATTTCCGTCATTACTGATTGTAATTTAAATTACATTTATTTAACACTCTTTTGATTCTCTTTCCCACTTGACACTCTTGGGCAGCTGTTCAACCCCAGAATATGAAAAACACACTCTGACTACGGTAAATAGAGGCGAATGACCTGTCAGTTTTTCTGATACGTACATTTATATAAACATATGACGTGCATATATAATAATATCCTGTGCTGTTCTACAGAACTCAATGAAAGACCTCTACTAGAAAAGGCGAAGAAAAATAAATACACCAATCCCGGCACTACTGCCGGTTAACAACCTAAACCACTGGATTAGTCTTATTTTTAATCCCTTCATTATGCTACGATACAGTGGCCACTTTCTGCTTCATACTTCAACACACAATGTATCGCTACCTATTAATTCTATTTGCATTTATTTTCAAGTCCCCGCTAAGCCAACTACGACATTCCAGTAAATGCTGGATCTATCGCCGCACACACAAAGTCTCAGCAAGGTCTCTTTTCAAAATGACTCCCTTTACTATTAATCAGATATTTTTCCTCTTCCCAAAAATATACCTAAACTTTTTAAAGGCATATGAATGTGATTCCCCTAGAGGCAAATTATTCTTCAATTTGCAACATCCCTAATATATTCATTACATTCTTCTTAGGTCACAAATATCCGGCTTTAATCAAATATTTAAAAAAAATTCAATTTTTCTGTTAGATCGTTACACCCTTCTCTGCCATAATTGGATATTAAACTGATAAACATGTCTGAAATGTCAAGTCCAAATGATGACTAAAGCATGACATCACTTCGTAACCAGCAAAATACACTCATATTTTCCACTCCTTAATTCAAGGGTAGATTAAAAAGCACTGGCCCTACACAGTTGAGGCCCAGCAACTTTGACTAGGGGGGTGGGGGTATTTACCATTCCTGATTCTAATATACTGTAACCGTACTAAGCGCTATTGGCGGAATGCGGCTTCCGCTAAATCAAGTACCTCGCTAAATGCCATGCATAACATGTATAAGAATAGTCACATTCAGAAAGTACGCTAATTCAAATCCACACTAACTTGTTCAAAAACTTATTTCCGCTAAATATAGTACACGCCAAATATAATATGTTTACAGTATCACGTGCATGTTGATCTGTTTCTGATTACCGGTACTTGTGGATTTTAGCATTGCTGTTAAGAGACCAAAATCCCCCGACATTCCATGCCCAGATTTGTTCATGCTCTAGAAGATTTGATGATTTGGACTGATAGGTCATATCCCTAATCAACCATTAATGCATCTCCATGATTAGTAGATTTCAAAAATTGACCACTAATGTACACAGAGGCTTAAGTTCAATAGTGTTCTTAGTCTAACTCAGATCAGTCACAAAGTTAAAAAAAAATCAATATCCCTAGCAACAAGTACCGATAAGTATATACAGACAAGTAACTAGCTCTAATAATCAAACAGTGTGTGTGGATATATAAATGTGTACTTGTTGAGAGAGAAAAATTGAACTTGTAGAATGTGTCAAATTAAATCTATGAAATATATTGAATTACTGTCATGCACTTAACTAGTTTTTTTTTAAAACTCAATTTTTTGTTAGTCTTACACAATTGTGTTTTGAGTCAGTTGCTGATTGACATTCTAACCTGAGCTCAGTTTTAAGTACACTGCCACCTTGTCTCAAAGTGGGAGTATGAATGGGAAAATAAAAAGAGCGCGGGCAGAAATATCCCTCAGAAAAGTATTTCATAATATTTACATTTGCAAATATGTTTCCTTATATGAACCTATAGACTGGTGAAAACGCTCAATTCTGTGTGAACGTTTCCGTGACGTCACAATGATCATAGCAAGCGCTAATCGCTCGTCGCTTGTCTTATTGTAAATATAAAATTTGGTAATTTTAACAGTTCTGAACGGTTTGTCTGTTTCAAACGTAAATATAAGTTATAAACAGCAATGTTAAAAAGTCTGTAACAAAATCGATACATAATGTTATCACAGGCAAAGACACAGAAAATATAAATATATTAATTGTTCAACAAATTTGTACAGATGAATTTGAAAAAACAAATTTCTGAATGCACTGATTCTTATACATATATGATTGGCATTTCAATGATGTACTTGATTTAGCTAAAGCTATATTCAGCCAAAATGCTAAAAAGAATACACAGCTAAAAGCAATATGATTACACTAAGCTATATGAAAGCCATGCAGATGTCCCAGTGTAGAAAAAACTCTAAATAAATGCATTATTTTGTTTATGATTCAGTTATATTTTACAAAGTACAGTTGAACTTCAATATCTCGAACACTGAAATCTTGAATACAATGGATATGTCAAAGTGATTTGTAAGTCCAAACCACTTATTTTTTTTTGGTATTTTACACTCGATATCTCAAATACTCGGATATCTCGAAGCTTTTTAAACATGCAGTCCCATCTAGTTCGAGATAACAAAGTTTGACTGTATGTACAAGTTAATGCAATGTATGTATTTGTGAATTGTTCCAATGGAGTGTTTATGGTATATAAAAGTTTTCTAAATCTTGTTCTATTCATTACTTACAATGTGTATGAAATAGCTTCCATAGTTTTTGTGATCGGCTTCAGCCGATCACAGTTGTTTCCAGAAGAGGCATATCCAGCAAATTTAACAATCAGCTCACGTATTGCAGCTTGCATTACTTTATTTACTACGCAGTGACAGCTTCATGTGAAACTTTAATTTCATGTAAATCACTAAAAACAGTATTCTAATATATGTGTTTAATGTGTTAAAGCCTTAATAGTAAAACATATAGTACACACTTACATATATTCATGCCTTGCTATTTCGGAAATCGACGAAACGGTGGGATATATCCTATTTATCATGTTTGTTGCATGTACGTAATGGTTTCGCACTACATTAAAAGAGCTGGCCAGTGATATTACATGCCAATCATTCCTTTTAAAAGGAATATACTTGTTTAACCTTCATCGTTTTAGCGAGAGCATGGAGGTTACAACTTCAAAACAAAATGCATATAAAGTTTAAACTGGTTGAGAACACCTGTGCATTAATGCCAGAATAAGTTTATTAAAGTGGTTTATATACTTATAAATTAAAGGAAATTTAGATGATAACAGAATGAAGGGATAAAACAATAAAGGTCATACAAGACTGACCTATTTCAACCAAAGAAAACGCACAATTAAAAAAAAAAATCCAGATCTGTACAAGCTTGCATGAAGTTGATCAAGTTTTATCAAAAAAATGGCATTATACTGATAAAATATATAAACATAATAACATTTAAAAGTCTGAATCTTAAGAAAACTTTCTACAACCTAAAGAACTTGCCGCAATTGCAGACAGTCAAGTCCGCAATGTCAGCAGCAATAACTATAAACTATCGAGGGACCACTTCAGGTTTTTCTAGAATCCCAAACCTCTCTTTACTGCATTTGAAATGCGTAAAAAGCAATAGATTTGGTATTAACCTACTAGTGAATTAGTCTGTGGAAAAGTCTCGTCAAACAACTCCCCAAAGTCCTCCTTAGTCGTATTCAATTTTGATTAAACATAAAATAAAAAATCTGTCCACATCTTTTGCATTTTATTAGGTATTAACTGATTTCTGTATCTAGAGCTTGTATTTTTATGAACTAAAAAATATACAGCAGTTGAAAGAACATAAATAGGTTTTAAATTCATGGAATTCAAGCAATAGTTACATAAATCTCTTTGAGAAGAAGATAGATATACATAGAGATATAAAAAAGTATTTAAATTTTATGGCTATAATACATGGAATATTTCTTATTAAAAAATTACTATGATATTTCTAGCCATAAACTTTAGTATTTCACAAAGAAAATATTCAAAAATTCTTGCTTTTAAATTCAATCTCATTTTATAAATGGCTTAAAGATTGTCATCACTTATATACAACATATTTAGCATATGTAAACATGTTTCATTTATCAAAATTAACAGACTTTTCGGAAAAAAAAATATCGCAGGATAGGAACATCAAAGGATACCTATTTGCAATTATAAGAAATACATGTAAAAATGGATGGTTTTTTTCCCCAAATTAACAGTCAGATTTTAAGTTTTCTAATATCTACTTTGTTTGGGATAAAGTGTTTCTACAATTGTGGATAAAACTATTTCTCACTTATCTATTTCAGCTGATATAGAGAACTACGAGCTCTGCCCTTGAACTCTGAAGATAGTCGACCTATCATGTGATCACCACCACTAATGTGACAGTAATGATTTTTTTTAAAAAATTTTCATGAAAAATCATAATTTTCACAATTGTTGCTGACCTACCATTTCAAACCAAAAGGTCACAGTTCATCTACTCAGACAATGTATCATTTTCTAAATTAGAACTTACTTTAATAACTGCATGCATGTGAAAATAAACGTTTCAGTTTTTTCCACCAATAGTCCTATAGTTGAAACAAAAATCGGCCTTGAAGCAGCTTAAAAAGGTCTGCATCTAATTAGCTCAAATAATTGTTTTGAAGGTCTATACCATTTGTTTGTACACAATAATAATATATATTTACACCCATTAAGTATTCCTCTACTTTATATGGAAATTGATTGCAGTTCCTAGCTCTATAGAACTGGCAGGACTGAAATCTATATTATCCAGTTCTAACTATAAGTTTATAAATTGGTCCAAACCTTCAGCAACTTTAAGAAAAATCATGGATTACACTAAAATAATCATAATGATGTCAGACTCAAATTCCTATAGAAGAATTCATTAACAGTAATTTATACATGTAGTTATACTCTTAAATGCAATCAATTCATTAACTTTAAAAGAAAGATGTGAATAAAAACAAAAAATTGCCCTTTTTTATGATTCATGCGGTTATGAAAGTAAAGCGATCGTTGCAGAAAATTGTTACCATTATATTCTAAATGAATCGTAAAAGAAAGCATTTCAATGTTTAAATTATCAAAAATCCATATTCATTTTGAATGTATATATTCAGAATTAATTTCAATTAATTTGAAGTGTTTTGTCTTTCATCAATTGGCTGTTCCATTTTGAAATGACCACTAATATCATTTATTCATAAATCTATTCACATTCTATACCTGTTAATTAGTTTGAATCTTAATTATTACTAATTATTTTTTTTTCATTTTGAACTACACAATGCAAATGAACCATGACAGTGTAGGGAAAGAAATATCATAAAAACTCATAAATCCACAAATTTCTGTAATCCTTGTAATAAAATGTGAATTAAAAAATTAATTCACCAATGTAATAATGTATATATCAAATTTATAAGTTTGATAAAATCACCAATTATATGAATAAATTTGCTTAAATTAAATTCCATTTTAACTGAAGGCTGAATAAGATTCAGCGCATATATAAATAAATATTCTACATATCAATTAAGAAGTGATTAACTCCCTTTATTAAACATTCCATAGGTGCACAGTTTCATTAAAAAGATATACATGTATATAAAACTTAAACCACTTGGTAACTTTAAAAATCACAATATTTAAATGCATGCAGGTTATTTCCTTGTCTTTAAACATTGATTTCAGACAATACTTAATAACTATAACATCCCTATAGACAGACAGGCAGACAGACGAAGACGCTATTTTTTCAAACTTTTCTTATTTTTCAAACAAATAAACACATAAAATTGATTTTATCTTCATGAAGAGAAAATAAAACATCTATTCTGGAGACATAAATGGCGTCTTTTCAATGCCATTCAGACTTAATATCATGCACCCCCAGCAATAGAACCCTTATTGCCTTTCTTATTGCCTTTGTACCCAAGTGACCCCTATACGGCATTAAGCCAAATGCGGTCATGTCCAGACCCCTATCGTACACACTTACCTCTTTATCTTCAATCATATACTTTAATTTACTATCCATTGTCCGCGTAGGCATTTCTCATTTCTGGAACAGTATGCATTTGACCGTCTGACCAAGGCAGAAACGTAAACTGATGGCGCTTTAGATCAATACATCAGATTGGCCAAAGGACATCCTAGCTTCCCTCCATACAACCAGCAGCTAACTCGGTGCTGAAATTGGCTTTTCCTCAGGTCATATCGAGGTCATTCCTGGGTCAACTCAAGGTCATGCTGAAACAGACACCAGGGTCATATCAATAGATCAGCTAGCCAACAAAAATGATTAAGCAGCTTAAAAAAAATGAAAAGAAAAAGTGATTCTCAGCACAGAGTAATGTGCCAGTTTCATTATTGATTAAGTCTCCAGACACACTCTCATGTGTTTTGTCCTTTTATTTTTAATCTCAATGGAAATAATAGACAGAAATATAGTTGACAACAAATTTCAAGTACATTTCGTTTAGTACTAATCTCCTATTACTCCTATAAATTGAAATAATACATGCACAAAATTTCTAATATACTACATGTAATTGATTTATTATACATAAGAGATTTTCTCTTTTTAATTCTTTTTTGAAAATGTTAAATATTTATTGTTCAGGTACATGTGAATACAGCTTACTATGTTTTGATCAAAATGTTCTCGAAAATTGTAAAAATTCAAAGAAAAATCATATCTACATGAAAAAATTGTTGCCCTCCTCGAAAATAATTCATATCTTGGACAAAAACTTGAGTCACAATTTGTCATCCATATTTCTCGCTTTTCCCGATATGGCCTATTATTAATTAATCAGAATTTGATTGGCCGACGCGTGTTGTATCATTTGAGAACACTGTGGCTTCAGCCGATTATCTCCAAGCTACCATCTGATTCCAAGTTTTTCTCCAGGCAATAGTTCTAGATCAGCTGTTCTAGAAAATTTCTAACTCCAATTTCAACTCATCCGTCAATTCTAAACAAAAACATCATTTTTTAAAAGTATGTCAAGAGCAATAAAATATCATTTTGAGTGTACTTATGAGTTTTAATTTACTTTTTCATTTTTCATGTAAAATTATCAACTTGAGTGTACTTATGGATTTTAAATGACTTTTTCATTTGTCATGTAAATTATCAACTTGATATCAATTAACTCTTAAGTTTCAATAAATTTTTTTTCTGCAATTTCTGCCTGTATGGATCAAAGAAACATAAGAATTAATCTGTGAATTTTATACCTGGAGACATGATCATACCTCAATTAAAGCACATATCATGCTGCCTAGCTAAGTATGTACATTATTTTAGTATTAGAGGTTAAATTAGTGTTCTATATTACAAGATCATTGTATGGTCACTCTCATGTATTAGAGCTTTGTAATTTCGTATCCTTTAAATTCACTGTGAACAAAAATTAGAAATTAATTTTTATTCATACCTATAATTACCTTTTCTTTTTTTTTTTGTGGGGTGGGGGGTGGATTTCTCCTTCCACAGGTTCTACCAACCTTCTTCAATAAATTCTATATCTTGTAGCTATATTATATTGGATTTAGAGTACATCTTGCTTGTCAAACAGCCATTAAACTATCCTCTCCGATTTTATTGCCTTTCTTGCATATTAATTGTTTGTTGATGAGTTTCTACCAAATGCATAAATGTTTAATAAATATATCTTGATTGAATACATGTGCAAAAATATTTATGCACCGTGTTCAGGTACTGCAATAAAT
This sequence comes from Magallana ariakensis, assembly GCA_020458035.1. Lineage (NCBI taxonomy): Eukaryota > Metazoa > Mollusca > Bivalvia > Ostreida > Ostreidae > Magallana > Magallana ariakensis. The sequence goes on from CM035820.1 coordinate 26,939,881, forward strand.
TGGACGCAACAGCGATATACCTCCCAAATGCAAAAAGAGAACCAATTTGCGGTGGGTACCAGCTCAATAAGTGGTTCTATTTTGATGGATGACACTTTGGACTATCCGTCAAAACATCAAAGATTATTAGGGCTGTTGGATAACTTGGCCGCTGATTCACCTCAGACATCACTATACATATCGTCACTTTACGATGGCCATTACATTCCGCGGGGACCTTGCACACAAATAAAAAAAAAAATACACAGGTAAAACGTTTTAGCACCTGGGACAGCAAAAAGAGACAAGTTTACGTCAGTTGTCAAAACAATTCAGAGGCCTGGATGGCCTTTGCAATATTTAGGTTTTATATTTTACATCCTTTATACTAAGAGTTCTGTATGAAGGCAGAGGAAATTTTTTTTTTTTTTTAAATAATTTATGGCCAAAAATATCATATCTCAAACTTTAAGGCGGATCTGATGGCTAATTTGTTGACCATCCAGCCTCCTTAATTAATCTTTTTATTTTTCTTCTAACCCCTTAATAAAGATCTAGATCTTGCTGCATAAAGAAAGAGAGGTAGAGGAAAATGCAATAGTTATCTTTAAAAATAATATTTTTGAGGTATGCAAGTCTTTACGCTGGTTTTTTTTTTTATGTGTGTGTATATATAATGAACTACGCTCAAGTGTTTTCCCCCAAAGTGTCCAGAGATCGTCACTTAAAGGGATAAAATAAAGAGGTATTAAGCATGATAATATGATATTAAAACAAGCATTCCTTGAATCCTTGTACATCTCATTGAAATCACAAACATCTTTTACGAGTACATGTTTTCAACGTCTGTAATGTTTAATTAACTCGCTGAATGGGTTCATCGATCACATGAGTACAATTAATCTAGAGAGAGAGAGAGTGTGTGTTTGTGTCAAGTCCAACAACTGGTTTGAAAAGTAGTGGACCCCCTGTCCAACAATCATTAATATTATCATAACCTTTCACTCTTGAACACATCCAAGTCTGCAATGTGTAAAACATACAAATGAGTTGGATACAGTAGAATTTTTAAAATACAGACTGCAACGTCTTATCAAGCAGGTCATTTCATTACTATAAGAATAGCCATCTCTTCTGATGACCTCAGATAACGCTATCACTCATAAACAGTTCAAAAGGTCAAGGTCAGAAAAAGTGGCCATGACCTCAAATACAACTTACTCAGGTCCTGATCAACATTCTTCAACTTTTTGAATTAACGACAATAATGCTTAATTTTACATGTTTAATTAGATATATATTCATGATATCAAACTATTACATGTGTGATCTTCTTCATATGTGGTATAAAATTCTGAGTAATTGAAGATAAAAATTGAACTTTGCATAATGAGGATAATGAACATTAAACTCACAAAGCAGTGAGATTAAAAGTTGGGAGAAATGAGACATTTATAAGAGGGTTCTGTTAATCTGACAAAAAATAAGGAATCTTTGGGAAATGTGTTTTGCATTATGTGCAAGTTGTAATTCTGCAGACAAAGTAATATCTCACTATGTTCAGCAATTTGTTTCATGGATAATCTCAGAGGAAATCTATGTAAATACCTATCAAAACTGAAATCATAATTTATGCTCATGTATCATTTAAGGCAGATTGTCTTCTTCATTTAATTAAATGCAAAAACCACTGAACCGAACAGGACCTACAGCGCCAAATAAAATTCAAAAGGAGTAAGACGAAAAAAATAGCCATATATCAACCCCCCTTCACAGACATAACAAAACTTTAAATAAAGCAGAGGATTGTTTCAAAACAACCTTAAAACTTCAGGTTCAGGATGATAAGTTTGTTTTGACAAAGCATCAAATATGTTTATCTTTTCGTTGAAGCGCTATTTTCTAGGTAGTACCTGTTGGAAGACACCTGGTGAATTGAGAGAGAGAAAGAGAGAGACAGAGAGACACACACACACACACAGAGCAGAGAGAGAGAGAGCAGAGACAGAGACATAGAGATGAGAGAGAAAGAAAGAGGAGACAGACAGACCAGAGAGAGAGATAAAGACAGACAGACAGACAGACAGACACAGAGAGGACTGGAGAGAGAAGAAGAGAGAGAGAGTTTAAGGGGTCATTTAAGGGTAGATGTATAGCTACTAGTTAAAATCGGCATGTGAGACATTTAACCTGAATTTACATTGCCAGACTCTTTGCATAAAGAAGACAAGATTCATTGTCTCAAAGAATTTCAGTCAATGGGAGAAGAAGCACCTGTTGGACATTCAAAAACACCTGTATACAAATTTCCAATTCATACATGCTGATTCCTATTTCTTATTCAATACCAAGTAACACTACGAGATGTATCAGAGAACATGCTTCACCGAGAAGCATTGAAAAAATCTCACTGCCTCTATTTTTCAATCTCATTTAAATTCCATTTTCCTCACGTATTTAATTTAGCTAGCTCATTGGAAACACCGTCTAAATTCTACAATCACCTTTAGCTTCTCTCCCCCTAAGCAAATATGTGTATATTTCTTTCTTTCACTTCTGCTGAATACTCCAAGTTAATTAACAATCTTTTCGCTTTATACATGATATGCTTTTATAAATTAATATAACAATTATAAATTTCTATATATAAGGGTGAGAAATTACATGTAACCCATGTAAAACTTGCAACATATTGGATAATTATGCATACATTTAAATATGTTCAACCAATTCACCTCTCTCTCTCTCTCTCTCTCTCTCTCTCTCAGTAGCAGTAGACAGTAGCACTCTGTCAAAATAGCCGACATGCAGGGCAACCTGGGTTCACTTCAGGTGAAGGTTTTAGAGGCCTCTGAAGATTATGGGGCCATCAGAAGGGAATAAATTCCTCAAGAGGCCCATATCAAAATATTGGAAGGAACTGCATTTCCTTGAATTACTTCGGTCATAGTTTAAATCTAAAATCATTTGAACAAATATTAATTTCTCTACAAGAATGTCAGTCACTAAATAATAGATGTTGAATCATGTTGTTGTAAATTTTAAATCTATAGTAAATATGGTTGGGCAGTTCTTGTTTATACAGGAATATCATTTCATATGATCCCATCCTGCTTAATATACAGCATGCTTTCATACTTAAGGTGGCTCACTAAACCTTGAAATAGTTTCTCTAATCAACAGAAAAATTACATGATTATGAAAGATACCATGATGCATCAGACATATATAAGTCAACTAGGCAAAAAATATGCAATTTTGGATAATAAAAAAAACTATGATTTGAATTAAAAATAATTATTCAGAAAATATGAACAAAAGCACAATTAAAGCGAATTTAAACTCATGATCTGTGGTTCACAAGATACTTTATAACCACTGAGCATGGACTGATATTCAACCAAATCCATTGTTACTAACAAAACATTTAAATTGCCATCTTGTGATATAGTAAAAGTCTTGAATGTAGTGAGGAAGTACCTTAAACTTAACTAAATACTTGAGATTTCCACATTTTAGCTATTAGTTCTAAGTTTAAACATGACTATTAATTTAGTAAATTTATTATTTCCATTATCAATTTAAGAAGGCTGGATGGTCGTGGCCATTTTTAGACTATACTGTGGTTTCATCAATATTCGTTGAATACCAATTTTCGTGGATTTCGTTGTTAAGTTGATCCATGAAATTAAATGCTCACCGAAGAACAATTTTAACTAACATTTTGTATTGATAGGGTCATTGGCCACGAATTTACGTATCCTTGAAACTGTGGTTTTCAGAAAATCCACGAAAATTGATACCCACGAATATTGATGAAACCCCTGTATTAATCTCCTTTAAAAGAAGAGCTTTGTATAAAAATACAGGAAGGTACTCAAATTTTAATGCCAAAATATTTCAAGGAGTTTCTCTTCACTAAACAATAGTTTGTGGTGTTAAAAAAAACGTGTCTAAAATTTTACAGATCAGTAGATCTGATGGTTAGTTTGTTGACCACCCAGCCTACTTAACTTTTATTTCAACTAACAATTCAACTGAAACTCAAGTAGATTGGTGTGGTGTACTGTGGAAATGCAAGGCATGGTACGAAAGTAAGATATTAATCTAAAATTTAAATTGAAGGGGCATAGCCTGGTTTAATTTGCTTTTACAATAGTTCCTTTTTTTTTACGTGGTAAAAATCATCTTTGCTGAAAATCCATCAAAGTTCTAGTCAAAATTTCCTCCATTTATACTTTCTCTAAAGATATTGTTTTTGCTTTAAACTAGTTGGTTCAAATATTGACTTCGATAATCAAAATAACACTACAGGGCAATTTTTTTTTTTACAATCTTTGTTCAATTTTCCTTCAATTCCTTTTTGTGATACTCTGCATGATTAAATATCACCTCCAAACTTTTGATATGTCGCTGTTATATCACATTTCAATGATACTGTCACATTGCTGTTTAAATAAACACAGACACATGCAGTATGATCTGTTACCTTAAGCAACAATGAACATTAAACTTTTATTATACTTTCATGTTCAGTAAATACTGAAATCCGATTGGTTTAAATGCAGTTGATAATCCCGTTTTATTATCCTCAGCGTTAGCAACTCACTTAATTGGCAACAGGTAGCACTATATAAATAGTGCCTGCTTGGGAGGGTAACAGTTAAAATTGACACCCCTAGAAAACCACTGTCAACCGACACGAAGCTGCGGTTGAAAATGGTTTTCGAGGGGTGTCAATTTCAACTGTTACCCTCCCAAACAGGCACTATTTATTTTATTTTACAGAATGTCTTAATTTTAGAGAAAATTTGACTGCTTTTATATAGAAATGATGTGAATTTAAGGCAAACCCTACGCGCATAATTTACACGCATGTAACAATTCGTTGTGTTACCCGTTGCTGTAACGCTGAGGGTAATAGAACGGATTATCAAATGCGTCTAAACCAATCAGATTTCAGTATTTAACATGAAAGTATAATAAAACGAATTGTTACATGCGCGTAAATTATCAGACACCCCTTGAAAACCATTGTCAACCTCCGCTTCGTATCGGTTGACAATGGTTTTCTCTGGGTGACAATTTCAACTGTTACCCTCCCAAACAGGCACTATTTATATAATGTACACTCACATGCCATAAGTTTGTCAATTTTTACTTTTTCTCTAGTATATATTTCATTTAAAACAATAATTTAAAAAAAAAAGTTTTCTATTCTTATATTTTCTGTCAGATTTTGACAAAATTTATATTGATTAAAGTAGATTCAATTTGCACTTGTTGACATATAGCTAAATTGAAACAGTTTTTTGACAATTATAACTCATCTGTAAAATTTGATATTTCAAACACAGCACATCCAAATATATTTTTTAAGAGCTCTTATAACTATATAATATCAATTATTATACTTTCATGTTAAATACTAAAATCTGATTGGTTAAGACGCAGTTGACAATCCATTCTCTTACCCTCAGCGTTAGCAACGCGCTTGGCAACGGGCCGACAGAACGAATTGTTACATGCGCGTAAGTTATGCGCATACGGTTCGCCGTTAAATTCACGTAATTTTTATATAAAAGCAGTAAAATATTCTCTAAAATTAAAACATTCAGTATAATGAAATAAATAGTGCCTGTTTGGGAGAGTAACAGTTGATATTGACACCTTGTCAATTTCAACTGTTACCCTCCCAAACAGGCACTATTTATATATTGCAATATGAGAGCTGAAAAAATTTCCCCTTGGATTGTGAATATTAAATCTGAGGAACTGGAGGTTGGAAAAAATTAAAATACGATGCAAAAAAAGCTAGAGAAATTCTGAATTTATCAATCCAAGTCTTTTAAAAATCGGTCCAAATGGGTTATATATTAATGATTCTTTAAAAAATGATGGTTTTTAATAAACTATATAGTAATTAAAAGAAAAATATTGACATACTTTTGGCAACTTTAGGTGTGTAGCGTTAATATGATTGCTTCGATCCATGTACGCAACATGCAAAATGTACTTTCCTCCAGAAAACAAAGATTAGAAATACTTATTAACCCTTCTCACAGCAACAATACATTTAGCAAATGTATCTTTCTTGACCCAAATCTAACCTACTTTAAGTTCAAAAACATGCATTAATTGCTACTTGTAATACTGATTAAACCCAGGAGTTTTTCACTCCTTCCCCCAACCTCCCTTTCATATTATAATATCTTTTCTTGCCCTTTTAAAATGCAGGTGACTTTTCATAAAATATTAACCATTATCAATAAATTTGCTTTAAAAAGGAGGGATTAGCATAGGTGAGCATTGAAGGGTTGTTCATGGAGTTCTAAATTGTTACCATGAGTTTCGTAGCTGTAGCTGGCCTGCCATGGCTTTGGGGGAGGAGGGAGAGGGGGTTGTTAGCATAGGATGTGAATTTTAAAAGAGCCGTGGCAGTATGGGATGGCTATAATTTTTAATAAATAACCATCAAAGTAAACAGTTCTTTAAAAAGGGGGGGGGGACTAGCTTGAATTGAATTTAAAAGATCTGTGCGTGGGATGACTTTTCGTATAACCACTATCAAAATCTAAAATCTTTTTTAAAACAAAAAATAGGGGGGAGGGTGCTTAGCATATGCAACCTTGAGAAGGGTTGCCATGAAATATATTAACAATCATCGAAAAAAAAAAAATTAAAAGGAAGGGGGGGGTCTTAGCATTTAGCATGTGTGAACTTTAAAGAGCTGTGCATGCATGGAGCTCTACATTGAGATTCGTACCTGAGGCAGGTCGACGGGATCAATAGTCTGTACCTGCTGCCAATGACCGCTGGTTGACCCCGGCATACCTACACTGTCAATTCACCAGAGGTTGGCTGTACGAGTTTTTTTTTCTAGCTGGCGTGTGCTAGTTAACTCGAGGTCTTACCTGGCCGACCTGTTAGAGGTTAAATCTGTCGACACAGTAGAAGATTATAACATTCAATTTTTTCTTCTTTTTTTTTTTTTCATGCAATGTTATTTTAAAAATATTTTTTTAAATATAATATTTAAAAATATTTATGTCGACACAGCTAGAACAAGATGACTTAATTTCTTTATATATAGTTCTTTTCCTGCAATGTTGAAAATGTTTTCAAGACCAAATTTTGAATTATTTATATAATATGTATAATTTTGAGGTTAAATCTGTTGGCACTGTACAAGATAACAGTCAGTTCCTCTTTTATTTTTTATTTCATGCTATATTTGTTTGAAGGATTTTATAAAACATCAAGTTTTTCTGGCATGCCAATCTTTTGTTAACAAAAATTAAAAAGATGATATTTATATAAATTAATTATTTTTCACAAAAAATACTTAGCATGCATGACCAGGGTTGAAAATAAATCTATGATAGAGATTGGGTCTCAGGTGCATGTGCAAGCTATTAGATTTCTTAAACCACTGCCAATTTCTCAGTCAATATAAATCACCGCCAGCCATGCCAGAGTAAATACTCTCACCGCCAACAATGCGATATGGAGTATCTTAGTATTATGTTTTCATCACATATAAGTACACACGCATGTATCCATCTTTTCTTTACTTTCAACATGCATCTTCATAAAAAATTCAAAATGTTTCATTATAATTTTTTTTATGTAACTTGAGATTGGAGGTATTACATAATGCATGTATTTGAATTTGTCAGATATCAATTTAATAAAGACTGATTAAGAGGAAATATAATTAATATATGAAAGGCCCAAAAGTTAATTATTGCCTCAGCCATAATATTCTTCAGCAGAAAAATCCTTGGCAAGTCTACTTTTAAAACCTTGATAACAAAAAAAATGTTGTCCTTATATGGCTAACACTCTCCCCCCCTCTCTCTCTCTCTCTCTCTCTCTCTCTCTCTCTCTCTCTCTCTCTTACAATATTAATTTAAATAGCATTTTAGTTAAAAAAAGATGTTTATGCAAATACTTTTTTTTCAGTGAGAAAAAGACTCTTTAGTTCTTTAAGTTCCATTAAGAAGAGGAGCAACTCTAACCTAAAGCATGGCTTTTAAACCAAACTTCTTCTTTTTTCAAGGGAACTAAAAAATAAAAAGTTTATTAATTTTCATTAAAAACATCTTTAAAAAGTAAAAATATTTTGAAATCATATTTCTTGCAACAACTTAATATGTGCAGATTTATGTTGAAATATGATCATGTTTTATTAAATACTAGCTGTAGTATACATGTTTAATATCAGGCAATATACATTCACATAGTAACATGCTACAATGTAAATAACAGTTGTTTCATCTGATTATATATATATATATATATATATATTTGTGTGGATTTCATTGTAGAGTCGATCGATACACAAAAAAACAAATCTTGATTGAAGCCATTAAGAGTTATAACTATTAATATTCATTATTGATAAGACAGCTAGGTCCTTGCATTAAATTACATCCATCACTTCAAAAAGATTTTTTTTTTTTAAATCAACGAAAAATTAATGGCAATGAATATTTTAATAAAAGTCAAGTGCAGTAATATATATTTTATAATATATATATTAGAACATAATGACACAGTGATATGGGGGTGGGTGGGGGGAAGGGGGGGTAGATAATGGGAAATATAGCTATACATATGTCTTAAAGTTTAGGATGTGGAAATAAAAACCAGCAGGTAAATATTGTAATATATCCCTCGGTCACTGACACCTTCCATTGACAATACAATATTTAGTTTGGCCAGGTGTCCGACTGTCATGACTGACACCCGATAATAATACACCATTACTTATCACACCTTCTAATTACGTTTTCAATGGTAGTATATTATTTTTGTCTCTTTTCTCCACTCCTTAATAGACATTCTCTCTCTTGTGAATCATCAAATTCCTCATTGCGTTGTTATTTTTTTTTGCGTCAGAAGTCTGAGAGCTGCCAATATTTTCTGTCAATTTGATAAAGGGATTGTTTCATAATAATTACATTTTGAGTTTTGTTCATAATACACTATACATATACACCTTGTGTTTTGTACAAAATAACATATTCAATAATTTAGCACATTCGTCCTCTTCAACTGATTATATATATAATAATTTTTATCATAATGAAAGGTAAAATTTTGCAACAAATCTGGCCCAGTATTTTGGAAAAAAAATATTTGGATAGTCATTTTAGAAGCTATAAAATTATGGTTAATAAAGTGTTTTGAAATTAACGAGTGACTGAGTCTGGATCACAAAAGTTTGTTTGGTAGCTCAATAATGGCTGATAAGATTTAACGAGCTCTTTCCAATTAATGCATACTGTAACAGTAGCTTGTTAACAGGATGTTGTTCATATATCCTCGCCAAGGAAAAAGAAGACATACTATTCTACATCCAGACCAAATAATACTGTAATTAAACCAACTTTCATTAATTTGCGAGCAAATGAGGTTTGCGATATAGCTTCTATGTCGCGAATACTTCTTGCCACAATCAAGTCTTCAAATGCCTCCAGTATATTTTTTTCCACATAATCTACATAATCTACATCTTGATCATGAAAATTTGTTGCTGCGAACCAGTTTAGCTGACCGATTAATTTAAAAACAAAGTTGTCAAGGAAAAAAAGTTGGTTTACAGTAATCGGATGGAAAACTTTCGACTTTGTTGATTTTCATGACGTAATTTGCTATATGATGTCTGTAATGGGTAAATGATAGGCTGACTAGCATGATTATGTCAGCAAAATTTTTCACCTGCAGTCCCCAAACATGTGAAAGAAAAAATTAATATAAAACAAGCACAAATGTTGATATCTAAAATACATATGATCTCCTTCAGTTAACAATAATCCATGCTAGCTAATGTAATATATATACTACCCATCCTTCGTTCGATACAACACAAACGACCAAACATTGAAAGGAAGAAAAAGGGAATTGAACTACAAGTTTCTGTGAATAGAAAATGGATTGTAATTTAGTGAAAATAACAATCGATGATACATATCCTGGCTATGAATACATGTCCAATAATATTTATTTCTCATATACCACGGCAGTAAGTGTGGGCAGGGACAGTAGCCCCCGAGTAAATGAGATTCGATCATAATTACGATATTGTTATTGCGTCTGGTGGCCTTATTTGATCATGCTGTTGCAATAATAATTCTATTTTTGCTAGGGGGAGGGCTAGTCATTATGTACATATACTGACCCGAGAGTGAAGTACCCATCGGCCAATAACATCACACAGCACTGACCCTTCACTGACCAGGATTTCACCTGGCACGCCGGGTTCACACAACGAACACCATTACATAATGGCCGGTACTATAATTGTCCACAATAGTGGGATTGTAATTGATTTTTCATATGTAATAAGCAATTCAACACTTTACAGATTAACGCCATTTCTGACTGTACTTGAATGTAAAGGTCACTGCTTGAATAGGTTTCTACCTTAAAGTACATATTAAATATACAGAATTATTTACGTGTTACATTTGAAAGTGTATGAAAGCAGGACTTTTCACATACAATATTATAAATATCATATTCTTTTAGATGAGTATGTTTTAAGCAACCTAAAGAGCCGATCTTCAATAAAAGCCATCCTCAACCTTGGGCCTCGGTCCAGCCTATCTCCTTCCTCAACAAGTTTCTATGCCTTGCAGACAACCTTGGTCAAAAGTTCACATCAAATTAGTTGAAAGAAAATGTCTGTCTTGTTTTGAAACATATGCCATCATGCTCTTTCATTTTTCTTGCGGTTTTTTTCATTTTTTGACATTTTGTATAAGCTTCAAAGATTATATAGAATAAAGATAAATTGCAAAATATAACTGTGCAAATTAAAGTTGGTTTACAGTGGTTAGATGCAGAAGATTTTGAATTTTTAGGCTATTTTTGCAAATCTGCCACAAAATGCAGGCAGGTGTAACCTGGTATTAGTAATTTATTAGTTATTTATTATAGTGACGCACATAATGTACAATTGTGCCGTATAATACAAATTTTAACCAACTAGTGGTACATTTACATTGGACCTATAGGTCACTTTTGATTACACTAACAATTATAGTCCATCACGGATTAAACAAGTGTATAAATTATATTGAGGTTGTGATACCTAATAAGATTTAAAATGTTATATGAAGGTGAGTATAAAACTTCTTTATTTCCTATGTAGCTGTAACACGAGATTTGATTGGCTAAAAAGCCGGGTGTAAATTTTCGCACACCCGACTTGAGCCGGAGGTAAAAAAAAAAATGTGATGTCACAATGCATTAAATGCGATGTCACAATACATTAAATGCGTTTACAAATGGTATATCTTGAAAAAGTAAATCACCCTTGATAGGACATGGGAAACAGATTTATTCAGTTTACATAGGAAATAAATTTGTTATCCCAGTCCAATCCCCATGCACCCTTGATTGGAGAATATTGAGAAATTCAAGATATATCTGACCTTGTCATATTTTGGGTTATGTGCATGTGCTCTTTATTAACTCTATCTCCGATTTCTTTTTTGTAAACAGATATACAAGTAGCACTCTCATGATTCCACACCTGATCAAGAATGATAGTGTTATAATATTATTAGAGGAATACTTGAGGAATACCTGTCATTTCCTGCGTTTTTTCTATTACCAATATAAAACATTTGTAACCACATGGTAATATTTTTTATATGTAATTTAAATTTCACCTGATAGATGCTTTCCAATCTTTGTTTGGTTAAAAATATTGCTGTTTTTATTATACCCGCACTTTCTAAAGAAAGTTCGGGTATATTGTTGTTGTCCTGTTCCGTCCGTCCGTCCGTCCGTCTGTCACGTTTTACTTTCTCAAACTGCTCTTACATCTTATAAACCAGCAAACTGAACTCTTGGAGTTTGATTTGGGGTATCATGTTGTTTTGTAAAAAGGTTTCAAAAATTCTCTGGTAGTCCTGGGGGTCAAATAATTGGTAAAAAATGACGTTTTTTCACAAAAAACCTTCTTCCTCGAACTCCTCCTACATTTTCAACAATAGACAAATCATCTTTTGGAATATGTTTTGGGGTATCCTATAGATGCGCAATAAGGTTTCGGAAATTTCAATTTTGCCCTGGGGGTCATTTGGTGGCTGAAAAATGACGTTTTTTTACAAAAAATCTGATTTAAAAAACGTCATTTTTTTTTTGGCAGTAGCCAAATGATCTTCTAGAATATGATTGGGGGTGTCATTTTGAAGTGTGATCAGGTTTCAGAATTTTTTTTTTCAACACAGGGATCAGTGGGCAACAAAAAATGATGTTTTTTTGCAAAAAAAGTATGGTTCCCATAACTCCTCTTACAACTTTTGGAGTAGCTCTGTCATCTCTTGGAATATGATTGGGGATGTCCTATAGATGTGCAATAAGGTTTTAGAAATTTTAATTTCATCCAGAAAGTCAAATAATAGCAGAAAATTGACGTTTATCTCTCCTAAACAAAACCTACATCCCAGAACTCCTCTTATGATTTAATGAATAGACACATCATATCTTGGGATATGATAGAGGCTGTCCTAAAGATGTGCAGTAAGGTTTTAAAAATTTAAATTTCATCTAGGGAGTCAAATAATAGCAGAAAATTGACGTTTATCACTCATAAATAAACCCAGATCCCAGAACTCCTCTTATGATTTAATGAATAGACACATCATATCTTGGGATATGATAGGGACTGACCTATAGATGTGCAATAAGATTTTGAAAAATTTAATTCAATCCTGGTAGACAAATAGTAGCATAAAATTAACATTAATCCCATGTGCAGATCTAGAGGGGGGTCAGGGGTCCAGATCCCCCCTTCAAAATTCAAATTTCTTTAAATTACATTTAATTTTTAAAAATGCTTCGGACCCCCCCCCCCCCCCCCCCCCCGGCAAACTCAAATAACTGTTGCCCCCCCCCCCTTCCCCTGGAAAAATTTTCTGGATCCACACATGTATGTATCCCTACTTAGACTTTAAATAAAATGACGGTTTTTTTCTCTTAAAATAAAAAAACCTTGCATTTATTTTTGCTTAAAATTAAAAAAAAACCTTACATTTACACTTTTCTTAATTTTTGAATGATGTATTAAAATTAAAATATAATTTGGGGTCTAAAAGTTTTATAAACTGGTAAAAAATGTTTTTCTTAAAAAAATTACATTACACCTTGCATAATTGACAAATGATCTATTGAGATATGATCAGAATTAGTTAAATGTTACACATGGAGAGAGACTCATCACAAGAAAGCATGGAAACACCAGAAGAGAGAGAGAGAGAGAGAGAGAGAGAGAGAGAGAGAGAGCTAAAGCAGATAACATGTAATGGTTTGGACTGGGGTGGTGTGGTTGATTATGGGTGCTGCTTCTGATATGTTAATCAAAGTAACAAAAATTATAAAATATACATGGATAATTAGAAAGATAAAATGATTGGTATTGTAATAGGGTGCATTTTATGATAATAATTAAATTCATGCATTATTCATATTTCATCAACATCATCATCTTCATCCTACATTTCATTTATATTTTACATGTACATAATCATTTAGAAACAGACTATTATCCCTATAACTCCCTGTCTTTTATGCACCTACCGTAAATCTGGAAATTTTTACCATAGATAAATTTTTAGCAAATTTGCGCGTGCTCTGCATTCGCAAAAATTTTTTTCCTAAAAATTAATCAACAATAAAAAAAAAATAAATAAAAATTTTGCCGAAGGCTGGTCTCCACTCCTTACTACATGAACAGGTGTACGTAAGTAGTAGACATTTAAAAAAAAAACCCACCTGTTTATATAGCCAGGTAATTAATTACCCCCTAGCTATAACCAGCGTGTGGAGAAGGGCTTTACTCAAAATCGGTGTCTTCGATTGACTGGCAGCCTCATGTCTATCTTAAGTGTACATGTATACTGATGACACTGCATGCATGCACGATTTATTCATACATGTGATATGTACCGGTGTCATATAATATCTTGAACCCCGCGATATATTGAACCCGGGTTCAAAATATCGCTGCGATATATTGAACCCCCCCATAAAATATTGAACCCCGGGTTCAAAATATTATGGCCGCGATATTTTGAACCCCCCTCTAATTTTCATTGCCATTGGAGAGGGGGTTCAAAATATTATGGCCGCGATATATTGAACCCCCAACCTATTTCCAATTCCCTTTGGAGAGGGGGTTCAAAATATTATGGCCGCGATATTTTGAACCCCCCTCTAATTTTCATTGCAATTGGAGAGGGGGTTCAAAATATTATGGCCGCGATATATTGAACCCCCATCCTATTTCCAATTCCCTTTGGAGAGGGGGTTCAAAATATTATAGCCGCGATATTTTGAACCCCCCTCTAATTTTCATTGCCATTGGAGAGGGGGTTCAAAATATTATGGCCGCGATATATTGAACCCCCAACCTATTTCCAATTCCCTTTGGAGAGGGGGTTCAAAATATTATGGCCGCGATATTTTGAACCCCCCTCTAATTTTCATTGCTATTGGAGAGGGGGTTCAAAATATTATGGCCGCGATATATTGAACCCCCAACCAATTTCCAATTCCCTTTGGAGAGGGGGTTCAAAATATTATGGCCGCGATATTTTGAACCCCCCTCTAATTTTCATTGCAATTGGAGAGGGGGTTCAAAATATTATGGCCGCGATATATTGAACCCCCATCCTATTTCCAATTCCCTTTGGAGAGGGGGTTCAAAATATTATAGCCGCGATATTTTGAACCCCCCTCTAATTTTCATTGCTATTGGAGGGGGGTTCAAAATATTATGGCCGCGATATATTGAACCCCCATCCTATTTCCAATTCCCTTTGGAGAGGGGGTTCAAAATATTATGGCCGCGATATTTTGAACCCCCCTCTAATTTCCAATTCCCATTGGAGAGGGGGTTCAAAATATTATGGCCGTGATATATTGAACCCCCAACATATTTCCAATTCCCTTTGGAGAGGGGGTTCAAAATATTATGGCTGCGATATTTTGAACCCCCCTCTAATTTCCAATTTCCTTTGGAGAGGAGGTTCAAAATATTATGGCTGCGATATTTTGAACCCCCCTCTAATTTTCATTGCCATTGGAGAGGGGGTTCAAAATATTATGGCCGCGATATATTGAACCCCCAACCTATTTCCAATTCTCTTTGGAGAGGGGGTTCAAAATATAATGGCCGCGATATTTTGAACCCCCCTCTAATTTTCATTGCTATTGGAGAGGGGGTTCAAAATATTATGGCCGCGATATATTGAACCCCCAACCTATTTCCAATTCCCTTTGGAGAGGGGGTTCAAAATATTATGGCCGCGATATTTTGAACCCCCCTCTAATTTTCATTGCAATTGGAGAGGGGGTTCAAAATATTATGGCCGCGATATATTGAACCCCCATCCTATTTCCAATTCCCTTTGGAGAGGGGGTTCAAAATATCGCAGCCATAATATTTTGAACCCCCTCTCCAATAGCATTGAAAATTAGAGGGGGTTCAAAATATCGCAGCCATAATATTTTGAACCCCTCTCCAAAAGCAATGAAAATAAGAGGGGGGTTCAAAATATCGCGACCATAATATTTTGAACCCCCCTTTCCAATGGGAATTGGAAATAGGAGGGGGGTTCAAAATATCGCAGCCATAATATATTGAACCCCCTCTCCAATAGCATTAAAAATTAGAGGGGGGGGTCAAAATATCGCAGCCATAATATTTTGAACCCCTCTCCAAAAGCAATGAAAATAAGAGGGGGGTTCAAAATATCGCGACCATAATATTTTGAACCCCCCTTTCCAATGGGAATTGGAAATAGGAGAGGGGGGTTCAAAATATCGCAGCCATAATTTATTGAACCCCCTCTCCAATAGCATTAAAAATTAGAGGGGGGTTCAAAATATCGCAGCCATAATATTTTGAACCCCCTTTCCAATGGAAATTGGAAATAGGAGAGGGGGGTCAAAATATCGCAGCCATAATATTTTGAACCCCCTTTCCAATGGGAATTGGAAATAGGAGGGAGGTCAAAATATCGCAGCCATAATATTTTGAACCCCCTCTCCAATGGGAATTGGAAATTGGAGGGGGGTTCAATATATCGCAGCCATAATATTTTGAACCCCCTCTCCAATAGCAATGAAAATAAGAGGGGGGTTCAAAATATCGCAGCCATAATATTTTGAACCCCCTCTCCAATGGGAATTGAAAATTGGAGGGGGGTTCAAAATATCGCGGCCATAATATTTTGAACCCCCTCTCCAAAAGCAATGTAAATTAGAGGAGGGTTCAAAATATCGCGACCATAATATTTTGAACCCCCCTCTCCAATGGGAATTGGAAATTGGAGGGGGGTTCAAAATATCGCAGCCATAATATATTGAACCCCCTCTCCAATAGCATTAAAAATTAGAGGGGGGTTCAAAATATCGCAGCCATAATATATTGAACCCCCTCTCCAATAGCATTAAAAATTAGAGGGGGGGTTCAAAATATCGCAGCCATAATATTTTGAACCCCCTTTACAATGGAAATTGGAAATAGGAGAGGGGGGTCAAAATATCGCAGCCATAATATTTTGAACCCCCTTTCCAATGGGAATTGGAAATAGGAGGGGGGTCAAAATATCGCAGCCATAATATTTTGAACCCCCTCTCCAATGGGAATTGGAAATTGGAGGGGGGTTCAAAATATCGCGGCCATAATATATTGAACCCCCTCTCCAATAGCATTGAAAATTTCGCAGCGATATATTGAACCCGGGTTCATAATATCGCATAATATATTGAACCCGGGTTCAATATTTCGCGGTATCAAAATATTATATGACACCGGCGTTACGCAGAATGTAGCGGGTTTTTTTTTTACCCCATTCACAGTGTACCGGCGGGACACCAAAATTCATGGAATTTGAAAATGTGTACAGTATTTTGAATTTCTCGATGAATGCCGCCATTTTCCTCTCATTCTCGCTCGCTCGACACAGGAAAACATCACCTATGTTTGACACGTGACCCTCCGATACTTGTGTAGTGTACACAAACCGTCGCATATGAAGGTGTGAACTGCTAATTGGGATAATTATCTCGCTATAAATCCGTATCAAGATACCCCTTTAGGTAGTTTTGCTGCATATGCTGCTGTTATTGTATATATCGGAATTTGAACAAGATGTAAATTGCAGACATCAACTCTCACATGATACTATATGAAGTTGGTAAACAAATACGATTCTCGAGAAAATTAGAGGTGGCGGTAATATACGATATCCGAAGGTTAGCTAACATTGTGCATGTCAATATGTGTGACATTTAATATTTGAATGCTTTTTATTTTTAGCGCCGATGACAATTCGCAAAAATTTAAAACGTAAAAATTAATCTATAGCTTTATGACTCGGATTCGCAAAAATTAATCGACGTAAAAATTTCCAGATTTACGGTATCAAGTAATTATTATTTAATTATCTATTCTAGTGGCTTCTGATATTTTATAGCCTTAAGGCATTTCACCTGTATGGTCACTTTAATACATGTGCACATGATCAAGTGGTTTACTATAGCCAATAGAATCCTTTAAATTAATCTCTATATCTGAATAAATGAAGAACCCTTAAGTGGACTTGTTAACCTTTGGGACAACCCACTATCACAGTATCATTCACCTTTGGACTTAGAATTGAGTCTTTTTTATATAAAAAGGTACTAAATTATAGCTTGCTAGTATATATACATGTAATACATGTTGTTGAAAAGTAACAGAATTTTTAAAAAATGACTGAAAACTGCAACATTGATTTAGGTTTAAAAAATGTGTATTACTACATTTATAAAAACATGCATTTATTTCTTCTGAATTTATGCTAATTTAACTGATTAGGGGAATCCAGGTGGACACAGGTATATTCTACCTGTACCCCCTTAGAGAACCCCATAATTGCCTAAAATAATTAGGTGTTTGTTTTGGCGAGTAGCCGTTCAGGGAATATTATAAACCATCAGAAGTCTTATTTTCTGCCTATTATTCAAGTTAAAATTAATAACAATAAATGATTAAAATTAAATGTTTATCCTCCACACCCCCATCAGATTCAGAGTCTTCTTTAAGGTACCTCACTACACCCAGACTTATACTTTTTAAGACACTACCTCACAAGATGGCGATTTAAATGTTTTGTTAAACTGTTTATATCGTTCGATTCGGTTGTATATCATCGTAGCTCAGTGGTTTAAGTATTGGGTTTCTGAACCGCAGATCATGAGTTTGAATCCGCCTGGAGCTTTTGTTCAAGTTTGCTGAATTAAATTTTCTAAAATGTAATTTTTCATCCAAAATTGCACATTTTTTTGCCTATTTGACTTTAATACTTCTTATCCATTATGATATCTATCATAATCAAGTAATTTTCTGCTGATTTGAGAAAAGTGAGCCACCTTAATACATTCTAACATGTGTACAGTAGCAAATTTTAAACCATTTCTTGATTGGTATTTTTCTCTAGATGCACATAAAGATTTAGGAAATTGCTTTTTAATTCTTATCGATAAGATAAACAAAATGTTATATGTATTCGGGGCAATTGTAATCCTAAACAAAGCAGGGTCATCAATAGGCTAAAAATTACCCACATGGATCAAACACTATACATATGAATAAGATAAAATACTTTATTATATCTAGTTCTGGAAAGTCAGGGTGTCTACAAGGGGGCATAACCTATATACAATTTGATGCACACAAAGAACAAGAATAAATATGGTATAGGGATGGGGGATCTTAAAAGTTAAAAATTATCAAAGTATATCATCATTTCCTATTTCAGAGGGGTGGGGGTGGTTTAAAGACAACTTCTGGGGGTCATGTACTTACACCATTTGATGCATCATAATGATTTTAGAAACAAGAATATAGTTGGTTTAGTGGTGGGGATCTCAACAGTTTTCAAGATTAATGGTATTTTCCTGTTTCATTGGGTCACAACAATCCCATAGGGTCATGGCCTACGTTTTATTTGATGCATCATAATACATTAAGAAAAAAGACCCTTTCCTCCCTATTAAATAAAACTCATATAGACATGATAAGTCTCTACACTTATTTAAATGTAATACACAAATTTAATACAAACTGTCACAGGGTCAATATGGGGTCAACTTAATATTTAAATCTGACAAATAAAAAAATAACTTTTGCAATTAAAATGAATGCGATAGGATATGTAACAATGATGAGCTTATTTAGATATTTTAAAAAAGATGATGATACAGTATGCTGGCAAAGGGAGATCACTTATTTAGAAAGTGAAAGTAATACTTGTCTCATAATATTGTGCGAGTACTACATGTATTATGCTTACCTATATTGGTCAACATCATAATGATAATCCAATTAGAGCACAATATGAATCCATTAATTAGCTGATCATCACAAAAGAAATGTTTATGCATGTTAATTAATCCTATTCTGCACATGGAAAACACATACCGTTATGTACACCACGTGAAACCCATCTAACTGAAGAGCTGGGTAAAACTAGTACCCGGTAATGCGACCTGTAGACCTGTGTTGTGTACGTAACTTCGGACAAAGATCATTTTCTTGTAACATGCATGTATTTTCATGACTTTATTCTTTTAAACCCCTTGTACTGTTTTATTCGGTAAAAATATGTAAAGCACACATTTCAGCTTTAAGGTGGTACAGGACACCTGCATATACTAATGGAAATAAACAATAAAGTATAATTATAATAATTCCCCCCAAAATAATGTTAACTAACAGTGAAGTGCAATGGGTTAGAGCGTTAACTACATGTCTGTAGAGAGTTCAAATGCTGCTGGGGCTTTTCTATTTTTTACTTCAGATTCCAAAATTTTAAAAATTTATCTTTTTTTTTGCTACATACCTATATTGTAAAAATTTAAAATTATAAAACGTCACTGTGAAAGAATTTTGATTATAATGAACTTTACTACATGCACAGACTTTCGTTGTTATCAAAATATTCTGTTGTTTCTTTATCCATGAGGAGTGTGTGTGTCGGGGGGGGGGGGGGGGGGGTGGGGGTGGCAAAGTAGTATGTAACTGTGTTTGCAGGGGGTGGGGGGATTGGGGTCCGAAGTGTATTGTTTGTTAATTTTACTACATGTATTAATATGAATTATTTTTTTCAAGGGCGGAAGGGTCTGGACCCCCCCAACCCACTCCAATCCCTTCTCTAAATCTGTGCACGCGATGATGTTGGCACCTAGTAGCAAATCTAAATTTAGCTGGTAACCGCCGAGGGAAGGGGGCATAATTTAATTTTGTTTGTAATAATTATATAGACCATACTTTCTATGAAATGAAATGAAAAGATTATTGATTAACTGAAAATTTACATGCAAACAGTTCAACCACAACTGTACATAAAGGGCCGCTCATGTGTATTATCATCGTCAGAACCCACATGTTTTCTATCCGTTATACTGCAGTGTAACGGATAGAAAACCCGTGGGTTCCGATGATGGTGTATTATGTGCACGTTGCCTTCGTTTTTACTAAAACTGGTACAAAACAGTGTTATTTAGGGGCAAACACTTGGTGCGGGTATTACTGTCTAATGACAGCATCTAGTTTTCATTGAGTACATATCCAAACCAGGCTGTATTTCCCAACCAGGCCTTCCTGTTATTCCAACAACCCTATTTCATGCACTAGCTGCACTAATTATCCACCTATCAAGAAAAAACCCACAAAACTCAAATTTATGGTTGTGTTTTAGTGTAAAAATAACACACACTTATATGATAAAAATATAGTTTCGTAAAAAAAATTACAGTATATATCTAAGTTGTGTTTTTGGATTTTGTTATGGGTAAAAAATTAAGTTATAAAAGAAATTCACATTGAGAATTCTGATGATGCCACAGTATATTATTACATGTAC
This sequence comes from Magallana ariakensis, assembly GCA_020458035.1. NCBI lineage: Eukaryota > Metazoa > Mollusca > Bivalvia > Ostreida > Ostreidae > Magallana > Magallana ariakensis. The sequence goes on from CM035820.1 coordinate 26,960,793, forward strand.
ATTACCCCCCCCCCCCCTTATGCAAACCAAAAAAAAAAAACTTTCTTCATTTGTTTGTAAGAATCAAAGGCCGGAATGGCCACAAAAGCGTCAAGCTGACATTTTCTTTTATATATAATATAGATATCAATGATTTGAATTTCTGTACTAATAGTTGTATATCAAATAATATCAGAATAAAAAAGTAAATGAATTATGTTTTGTGCTGCTTTAAAAACAAAAATCAGTATATTTCCTTATATAATAGGGAGTGATGCATTTATAATTCAATAACTCTCATGGTTACAAAAATCGAAGAAATTTCAAAGTTCAAAAATAAACAGATAAATTATTTTCTTTCTGCTTTAAACAGTCTTTGAACAATTTTCATAGACTCATAATTTGAAAACATTAACAGTGTGTCTCTAATTATGATAATAAAAAACATACTTTGATACTTTTATTTATTTCAATTCCCGTTTGAAACAATATTACCTATGGTATGGTTGTTTACAAACAAATCCACAACATGTGCTATCTAAAATGCCAGACTAAACCAACTGCATTATCGTGTTTATTTATTGCGTCAAAATCACTAGATACGTTTATTGCTTACTTTTTTTTTGTGAGACCGTGCCCGATAACAAATAAATTTACATATCAAATTTTATTTCTATCGGGCACAGTTTCCAATTAAAATGTAAGCGATAAACTAAAATAATAATTAGTGAATTTTTACACCTTATTTTATTCATCCGCCATTTCTTGATTAAGCAAATTTATACATATGCAATGAGTTGTAAATAACCAGGGAGGGAAAGATGGGTTTATTAATACACAATTTAGTTGAATAAATGGAATAAAAATCTTGTAATATGTTTAATACTTTAAGGAACTTATTTCTTGTGCGCATTTAAAAGGCGGTGCAGAACATGAATTTTGGACGACTGCCAATCCAGACGATCGCTAGAAGGCTGCCGAGCATTAGCCTAACGCCTTAAAAATTGGGGTTTTTTTCTCTAATATTTATCCTTTTTTCAAGACTAGCACTTGCTAGAATTTCATATCTCTAAGGAACATTGAAGTATAATTGAGCATGTATGTGAAATCTTTCCCAAAGGTGTGGAGGACCCTTTAATGTATGTGCTTAAAATGACATTAGCAGGTCAAATGTTAGAAATAGACATGCCCAAAAAAAAATATTTCTTGACAGACAACTACTGTGGAATCATTAGATTTCGTGGTGGCTCAATTTTCATGGAATTCGTGGATACCTCTCACCCACGAATTACCATCCTCCACAAATTGATAAATTAGGGTAATAAAGTAATATTTCCTTTTGTAGATATATATGAGAATACACGAAATTACGTCCCCACGAACCTGTAAAATTTAAGCAATCCATGAAAATTGGCCCCCCACGAAATTTAATGATTCCACAGTATTCCTATAATTGAGCTTAGTCTTACATCAAAATCTCCGTTTCCTTCTATAGCGGAGGGATTAATCTATCTGTCATTGGTTCAAATCCAAGCCCAAGCAATGGAAAATAGGAATTCAAAGTTCACTGGCTCTGAATGTTTGGATCAAACCAATCAAATTCTGCAGCAAAAATTAAATTAACAGTCCTTATATACAAACAGCTAAGGCAAACAAAACATTCAAATACCAGGAAAGGAAATGAAGATAGTTCATTGTCTCTTTAAACTGTTAAAATAAATAAGACCATTGTCCAATCAAATTTCAAAGCAGAAATTATCTAAATTTACTGACTTATCTATATACTTACTGAAGGTGATAAAAATACTTGTAGGCCAACATTAGAATCTTCAAAGGCCTCTGACCCCTGGTGAATGGTAACCAAAATTTCCCCATTTTCTGGACGACTCTATTAAGAATATAAATACGGTAAATGAAATGTCTCCTTTATATTTTTTCAATTATAAAAAAAAATAATCAAATGTACAACAAAGGATCGGGATCGAGTTTTCCCCAAAATTCTCTAAATGAGGACAAAACTCAAAAGTTATTTACTGTTATTGCATCATACAAGTATATATTGTTTCTAATGTCAATGATCATTTCTCAAACAATTGTTTAATACTTCATATTTCAATGCAATGCTTTGTCTAGTTTACTATAAATATCAAAATTTGTCTTTTAGGCCAGGCGCATATAATGGGACATTAAAAATCTCCTAGCTGATGTTGAATGTCATTAATTCCTTAACATATCATTTACATTTTCAGTTTTTATAATTTCCAGAATTTTCAGGCATTCTTAATTATCCAGTGCACCCCCATGCATTTTAAAGATTTTTTTTATACACCCTATAAGAAAGACAATACATGCATGCATCCTAGCATGTTCTGTATTAATCAGTGTCTGAATATTGTTTTTTAAAAATGCTGCATATTTTTTCAAATATTTTTGGTTTAACTTCCTTTTGATAGTTCTTGTTTTTATTCTTGATGTCATCTCAATTAATCGTCTGAATTTCTTCAGTGTCATTCGAATTCCAAATAATTAAAGCATAAACAAATTTCTAATCTAAATTGTTGATTTTATCTATACCACTGGTACTTTTAAATTAAAATGATTAATAACTCCTAAGCGTAAAGTTTATTCTAAACAATTTTAGTTTTGCACAATCAAACTTACGTGGGTGTATTTTTCATTTTAAAAATCAATCTTACATAATACAAGTAAACAGTTATATTTACATTTTCAACTGTCTTTGTATGTGATAACATTACAAACCAATTTTGAACCTATATCCCAATAACTTCATAAAAGTTGAGTGACACAAAATGGGCGTGTCTTAATTGAAAAACGGTGTTGACTGCGCTGCGTAGTAATACATAGCATATATTATACATCTACATTAAAAAAAATAGTGCTTTTAAAATATTGTTTTAAAGTGTAAAAATTGGAAATAATATAAATATAAGTAATAAGGAATCATTCTTTAAATATTATGAGGTGATAATTTCGATCTGAGCGTGGTCAAACCTTGGACATTGGATTTGACCACGCCCCGACCAAAATTATCACCTCATAATACTCAAAGAATGATTCCTTATTCCTTAAATAAACATATATATGACATAAATATGACACTTTAACATTCAGAAATGTTTTTAGAAACTTTAAAAATAATTTTTGACATGTTTTGTCCCATTTAAGAGTTTTTGTTAGAACTAAGGGACAAAACGTTAACTCACACTTTGTTTACATGAATTAGAAAAGCCATTTAACCACCATGCATGATGGACCCAAAGACTCTGTTTTCAGAGTTAACTCCTTTTTCAGAGTCCCGACTAGACTGATATTAGCAGAAATACTGAAAATATTTGTTTAGTTACAGAGTGATAATATCGAAAGGTACATTGAAAGTATTTTAATATAATTTTTTCTTTAATTTGAAATAAGCGGGCTGTTTCGAGAATTGAGGTCATTATGGTTTTAGCAAATACTATGATCAATAATTGCAGTTACCTTTGGAATGATTTACTTATCAGTCTCAGGAGTCAGGACTGCAGTTTATTAAAGAAGTAATAAATTTTTATCTTTTGATTATTGTTGATTGAGATGATATTTTATAAATTATTTTAACAATCACAGTCATAAAAATGCATAATTCTATTTTGATGACTTATACAAATATTTGAATATGAATAGAATAGCAGTCACGAATATTCAAATATTGATTCAGGGCCTGGGAAGGGGCAGCACCACGCGCCATATGCGCATACCATCGAATAATGGTGCAATGCATATATGGTGCGCTGCGCCAAGTGGCGCGCCCCACACAAGTGGCGCGCCACACAATCATATAATAAAATCATTAAAATGCGCAAACACATTATTTCGTAGTTTGTGATTTTACCGTAGTTTGCGTTCTTGGTAATCTTCAATGGAATTGAGTTCGGAATGGAATGATTGAAACACCATTTAATCATAGAAATGCCACCTGCAGTGAAATCTAACATAAGTTTTCACTTCCCCACGGACATAAAACATTGAAATCTATGCAGTTCCCTCCAGTTTGTGTTTTATTAGGCTTGCACAGATGCACTCACACTTGCCCTTCACACTGCAAGTTGTGAACGAGTCACTGTGAGAAAAATCCAGTTTCAGCAAAACTGAAACTATATATTTTTTCCAGCAAAACAGTATTCTTACCAAGCAGAGAAATTCTTTGGTAACCAAAATATCTGATCGGCTTCTTAGAGTTTGGTTGAACAAAGATGAAAATCTTGATTATAGTGATGTTTTTAAAAAAAATAGAATTCTTTGAAAAAGCATATTATCTCTATTCAGTGACAAAAATTACATAAATTTTATTGTCAAAGATGCATGTGATGACTGTATTATCGTAATCTGATATTATTTCCAGTTATGTATGACAATTTAAAATATGGCCCCCCATACCAAAAAAAAGTACTTATAGGCATACTTTATCTGTGCCTAAAGAGTACCTCATATGTACCTATAAAAATAGGTACAAAATAGGCATACCTCAAAAGTATCAAAAATGAACTTAATATTTTTTCAATGTACCTACTATGTGCCTATATTGGACTTATCTTTTTCATGGTGTACCTATAAGATGCCTATGCTGGACTTAGTCTTTTTGCAGTGTGCCTGAAATGTGCCTATTTTTAACTTAAATATTTTTAAAGGTACCTAACATGTACCTATTTGAAACTTAAAAATTTTTAACTCTTTTAAGTATTTCTCATGTTGGACTTAGAAATTTTTCAGTGTGCCTAAAATGTATCTAATTCAGACTTAGTAATTTTTTAGAAATATTTTGTAAAGGGGTATGGGGGGGTAGGTAATAATAATTAAGGAAAGAATCATATGTTGTTGGTTTTTTTTTTTAATATGTATGTAACTCAGTTTATCAACACATTAAAAATCACCTGTCCCAAATTCCATTGTTTATATAAGACACGAGACTCAGGAAATCACTTTTCCGCCTGAACGCACACACATCCCAGGTTAACAGTAAACAGTGTCTAAAGAGGTCATGATTAGTCCGTGCTGTGATGACACTGGTGTTTGTTTAAGATAAAAAGAACTCAATGCAGAAGTTTTGTGTGTAATGAAACCAGTGAAAAACAATTGCTTGTTCATACGTAAATTTCTCTGTTTATGTTGAACATCGTTAGACATTATGGAATCCATTATATACTATGCAGAAGCAGTTCATTTAACTACTTTCTAATAAAAAACTAAAATGTAGAGAAAATACAACTTAAATAATGGATAGATTGCTAGATTTAATAATCAATTCAGACTATTGACATGATTAATGAAACGTATTATTGCATATTTATTTACCCATCTGCAACACATCGTATGTATGCGGTGATGTTGGGAAGGAGGGTATGCTGGTCATGGAAGGATGTTTCACCGTAGTTTAAATGGCTATTGAAATATACGTAACTATGATATATTGGCAAAGAGCTATAAATTATCGCGATAAATCCCCCAAGTATGTTTCCCTTCTTCGCCGAAATAACCGAAATATTCTGATAGCTAATAACTTTGTTTTATACTTTGGGAAGCATAATGATGTGTTTCAAAACGATGTAATATTAAGCCCCATTTCATGTTCAACTATTATTTCAAAGCGTGGGAATGGAATTCATTTTATTTTTGAATTTCCCCCATGTTGTTAAAATTTATTCAAAATGGCGGCTCTCGAAACCGGAAATGCCGATATCTGATAATCAGTTGATTAATTTAAGGATTGTAGGCAATGAAATAGAGATGCAAATTTGTTAATTTAAAATTAAGTTTTATGACAACTGTTTAAACATAATAATTTAGTTTATTAAAGAAAATTTGTTTTTCAAAATAGCCTCGGTAATCTACGCGACCGTCATGTGATTGGTCGAAATTTAAACTTAAATTTTTGTGAATTCTGATTGGACAATTGCCATACCGCCATTAATTTTTCAAACTGGCAAAGAAGACTGGAGTGGTTTTGAATTTCTCCCTGAATTTTCTTGAATAAGAAGAAATGCAGTGTGCTGTAAATGTTTTGGAACCTATATGGAGTGTTCTTATAATGATGTACACGTATATTCCTTGGAAAATATAATGATTTAGTGCAGGATGACCCAATTCCATTTTGGGTAAGTGTGATAAACCTGAGACACAAACGAATGATCGATTGCAAAAAAAAAACTTCACATGATTGTGTTTGTGAAAATTTTAAGATAAAGTTATGGACTGGATATGAAAATTTGTTGATTTTTTTTTTAGAATTCTTATAAGAATTGCCTAATAGACTTGCATGAGGATGTGACTTCTGATTGAAGAGCAGTTCAGTATGGTGTTTTGGTGCATGTATGGTGAAGACAAAATTGTCAACAAAGGTAAATCAGCCTTTCCTGTCAGTTAGAAGTAAAAGTTATTAATATGTAATGTATGTATATTTATTGATTATATTTTATATGTTGTAATCTTGTTTTAAGAAATTCATTGCTTAATTAAATTATGCTAGAATTAAACCAATGTATCATTAATTTATATTGCAGAAAAAATCACAACAAAGTCCAGCAGACTGTAGTAGGCAAGAGATTGAAGATCTTACCATTGATAATAACAGATGAAATAAGTAAGTCATCATGTGTGTTTGGTAATTAAATAGTAAATACAAAGTATATAAATGATTTTACTTTTATGTATGTTTTACAAAATGCTATGCAACGAAACAAGTGGCAGAATAATAAATATACTATACATGTAACATCTATAAAAAAAATTTAAAAATTGATCACAATTAAATTTTAATTGCCAGTTTTCGAGACGTGAGTCGATCATATTATAATTTACAGAGACCAGTTTTCTCTAGGTACTAGCTGACCTTATTTATATGCATTATTAAACATGGGTGTGTTTTTTCTGTTTTATGAAAAGCTACCTCACATGTCTGTTTATGGTTTAATTTATGGTAATAACTATAATGTTATATTCTTTTACATACATTTTAGAAAGGATCAAGAATCTAGATACAGATCGAGTTGTATGCTGATCCATTACCACAGGACGATGGTATTTAGAGACAGGATCGAGAGATTTCAACTGCTATATGTTTCAAGACTTTGGTATAACTTTGTGATGTACTAGCATGCGACTAGTCAACTTGAGAAGTTATTACAATGATGTCTCCTCCAAAAAAGATTTTCAGACTATAATATTAAACCGTTCTCATCTATAACACACAGCTGAAATATTGAAGGCAACATGTACTAGATGACAGCCATGGCATAATTCATCATGCTTTTGTATAGATTAAGTTTAACTACAAAACCTACATACCATTTCAAATAATCAGACTCTTCTTGAAGAGGTAGAAATTATTTGTTTTGTAATGTACTTTTTTGGTACTTAAAATGGCACTAAATAGGTACCTTTTTTGTACTTTTTGTATACTTTTTTAATACTTATTTGTGCTTTTTGAGCCTTGACCTAAATTTATATTACTTTTGTATTTTTTTGTGCTTTCAAACTGAACTATATGTGTACTTTTTGTATACTTTTTTGCTACTAGCTGTTTTTATGTGTTAGAGAGATTATTTATTTAATATTATATATATAGTTGTAAACATGTTTATGTCCGTAGATTTTTCAGAAAGGTTCCTTTTTCAATGCATAGGTGATACCTTTTTATGTACCTATTTTGTGCTTTTTCTGCATGTTAAGTAGTCTATATGTGTACCTAAAATGTACCTAATATGTATCTTAAATATACCTACTTTTTATAGAAATGTGCCTAACATGTACTTACAGTATACCCCAAATGTGCTTTTATCTTTACATAAAGACATGCCTTAAGCATGCTTATGATTATGCCTGAAATGAACCTATTTGGTGCCAAAATATGCCTATGATAAAATTGTACCGATGTGCCTAAAGTATACCTAAAATAGTACCTCAAATATGCCTATGATAAGATTGTCTTATGTACAGACGTGCCTAAAGTATGCCAAAAATAGGACCTCAAATATGCCTATGATAAGATTGTCTTTTGTACAGACGTGCCTAAAGTATGCCTAAAATAGTACCTCAAATATGCCTATGATAAGATTGTTTTTTGTACAGACGTGCCTAAAGTATGCCTAAAATAGTACCTCAAATATGCCTATGATAAGATTGTCTTGTGTACAGACGTGCCTAAAGTATGCCTAAAAAGTACCTCAAATATGCCTATGAAAAGATTGTCTTGTGTACAGACGTGCCTAAAGTATGCCTAAAATAGTACCTCAATATATGTGTAATTGCTAGGCACATATTAGTCATGCTTACTTGTTAGACATGCCTGCATCATGCTTTTTATGTACTTTTTATGTACCTATATTTTTTTCAAAAAGAAATAAATTTTTATTAAGCATGCCTATACTGTACTTATTTTGGGAATAGGTACTAAATAGGCATGCCTAGAATGTGCAAATTTGGAACCATGCTTAATAAATGGTTCCAAACTTGCATACTTTAGTTATGCTTATTTTGTACCTAAATTTTTTGACAAAAAGTATGCCTATAATGTACTTTTTTTTGGTATGGGCCACCCCATTGTAATTTTTCTCGGCCCCATAAATTTCAAAATGGCCCCATCATTTTATGAAGCATGGGGCCATTGGCCCAAACGGTTGTTTGTCCTTCCCAGGCACTGCTGATTTATGGAATTTGTTTCAGCACTCGGATCATTCTCTCACCAGAGGTCGTGCTCACAAGTTTCGCTTACACCTCTGTCAACGCCGGAAAAATAGTCTGTCACATGATCAAAACAAGCATGGCGAGCACATGGCATTGTTGATTCGTTTCTTCTGTACAATCAGCTTGAAAGGGAGTCACCGACGGGCGAAGACTTTGAGGACACGTTTAAAAACATCACAGGAGATGACATTGCTGCTCATGCGCGGATCTAGAGGGGGGGTCGGGGGAGTCCCGACCCCCCCTGGAAAATGAAAATTTATTAAATTTACATAGTAAAATTATTGAAAATATGCCTCGGACCCCCCCCCCCCCTGGCAAACACAATTTACCTTCGGACCCCCCCCTGGAAAAATTTTCTGGATCCGCGCATGCTGCTGATTTATGTAAAATCATCGATAAATCGGTAGCGAACAGAAACTGATTTTTTAAACATCTGTCAAACAAGACCATGTGATCATATTTTAATTTTTACCTCCGCAAAATAGTTCTCCCAATAACGTTGAAATAAAAATAAATAAAGGCGTTAAAGATTTAAATTTAATTATTTATAATCATATTTATCGATAAAAGGAATAACTACATAGAGTTTAATTACATTTTGCCCATCGTTTAAGTTTGTACAAGAATCTTGTACATCGGGCGTTGACAGAGGTGTAAGCGAAGCTTGTGTAGCACGACCTCTGGTGAGAGAATGCACTCGGATTGATTGCTCACATATTGTCCCAACAAAGGGAAACAACTGCAAAGTGTGGATGGACTATTGAAAATGAAAAAGTTGTATACATTCATGTCTGTATGTTCAAGATGAGAAATGTTTTGTGTAAAGAAATTAAGATGGGATGTCGGGTCTTGCAAGTCGAACCATCTCTTGGGTCGAAAGACCGCAGGTCGAAACCTCTATAGAGTCTAATCAACGTCGCGTCATGTTACCCCCCCCCCCCCCAAACTACATACACACTACATTTAAGTTATAATAAAAAAAGCAGAAAGATGTTTTTTGAGCGTTGGTGCTATCTGAAATATAAGAATTAATTCTTATAACAACACCTGTCTGTGTGATACGATTGATGCTGGATAAACAAACCTTCTACGGCGACCATCATTTTCCCGCCATCGATCGTGCAGAGCCCAGAGCCATCCGGAACACCTTTTTCTGCAAAGGGCCCGAGGTGTTCCAGATGCATACATTATCGTTCGCGAAACGAAGAATATACATGTAGAGACAAAAAGCAAACTCTACATGGCATTTAATTTTTGATTTGCAAATTTAACTAATGAATATATAAACATGATGAATATATTTTTTAAATATCTCATGCAATTCAGATTTATAACTTTCATGTTTGTTTTGTTTTTTTTTTGTTTTTTTTTGGGGGGGGGGGGGTATTATCAAAAAGATTGTATCATATACTTGTACAGGCATGTAGGGTTGTAACAATATCACAACAGGAAAGCCAAAAAAAATTCAGTTATTCATTTTTTCCTAAAACTTTCATATTTTATTTTCTGTATTTAATTAAATGAAGCCAAAATGTGTGAATGTGTGAATGAAATATGACATCACATCTCTAGACCTCAACAATTCAAAAATACCATTTTCAATTGCAGTGTAGTTTAAAATGAAACACTCATTGTTACATTTTGCAGATGTTACAAATGTTTTACTGCTATTTATAGGGGTACCATTTTGCTTTTCAATACACTGAAACATATTCTAATTTGCAACTTACAGCTACATGCGCGGATCCAAAAAAAATTTCCCGGGGGGGGGGGACCGACGATTATTTGAGTTTGACGGGGGGGGGGGGGGTCCGAGGCATATTTTTGGTAATTTTATGATGTAATTTAAAGAAATTTGACTTTTGCAGGGGGGGTCTGGACCCCCCTGACCCCCTCTAGATCCGCGCATGAGTTATATGCCGCTAATTTGTAACTTATGTGATTACTGATGTAACATAAATTAATGTTAAAATAGCGCTTGTGAATTACCTTTTAAGACGAACATTTGTAGCACTAAAAGGTCTCTAAAAGAAATTGTATGATTAATTTTTTTTTTTTAGAAAATGAAACAGCATATATATGCACTGTAATTGTCCACGCTAAAAATATATATCAAAATAATAAAAAATTGACAGTGACTAGAATTTTTAGATTTATTTGGATTTGAAAATATGTTGGACCTTTTGATGTAACCATGAAATCCAATGTGCAGAAAGTCTGAACACTATTAATAATTATGTCTAAATTCCAGGTCTTTTCTCTAAAAGGGTGTCTTCCCACTTAGCCAAAATTCTGAAATTTACACAGGTGACTGGTTTTGGCTATAGATGGGAATGGTGTATAGGTAAGGGGAGAGAGAGAACAAAAGAACTTAATTACAAGTGACCTATAGTCTGTTTTAAAATGACGTACCACAAGTGCATGCTTTAATAACAGTATGATTCTCCAATAAGTGATTTATTTAATTATCATTATTATTTATTATTTATTATTATTTATTTATTCAGAACATTTTTTAAATTAATTGATTTAATAAAAAATATAATTTGTTGAATTTTTGAGCCATGTGAGCTGAAGCTCACTGTAGTAAAACAAACGTGCAAAGGTATAAATATTTTGGCATTTTTAATAAATTTATAAGTTGTTTTAACTGTTCAAATTAAAAAAAAGTTTAATTATATATAGACATAAATTTCTATAAGACTCGGTCTACCTTATAAATGACAATTTTTCAATATAGGATTGGAAACTTACATGTATTAGTTCCTTTCTTTAAATATAATAACAAAGCATAATGGTAAAAAAAAATGTATTCAAAATAATAACCTTATTATACACTATAGCTATTTAAACCTACAAGAATCATGCCATAGCCCGAAAATAAAAGGTGTTTAAGTACATCTTTGATATCGAAATCAAATCTCAACAGAGTTTCAATTTTTTTTTATTTTAGCATGTACATAGACTTTGCAGAAAAAATTAAAGTCATCATCTTGTTTACCATTATCAACATTATTGTTTTTGTATAAACCAAAATTGAGTAGTAATTAACTTGATATGAATAAAACATGTACGGCGCTTACAAATTAATTAAATTAAAAAGTAGAACTTTGCATTTGTTTCAAGCGTTTACTTAATATTTATAGGTCTACGATGATTAGACTGCAGTATGACTTAAATATATTTCTAACGTAGTAACTGGAATCAATAATTTATCTCTAATACCGGTACATGTATTATATTTTCTGAAGAACTATATTGTATGTAACTATTCTGGCACAACCCTAAATAATAAATTGACTACTGAATTATTGGAAGACCCTTTACTATCCTAGCCGCGGTTAATTCAAATTCGAATTTTAATAGGTCAAATATTGAGCAGCCGTCCAGCATTTTTTAGTGTGGGCCACAGAAATGTTTTGTACAATAGATAAAGGGTTTGTCCTTTTTACAAAATCATTTTGTAATTCTTTATTTTTTCTCAAAGATTTAAGTAAAATCTAAAAAAAAAAATAATAAAAAAATAAATGCTTTAATGTCAGCTCTACATAAAAGTCGGACATAGGGGAAAATTAATGCAAATTATGTCTTTTACAAAATACATGTATATACATATTCATTTCATTTATATAATGTGTAACAGAGGTAATACCATGTAAGTCTAAAACCGACTATACACAGGTGAGCACTCATGCAGGTGTGAAAATCACAATTTTGGCTAGGTGGGAATAAGAAATTCAGAATTTTGGCTAAGTGGGAATAAACCTCTAAAAGACACTCATTGACAAGATACACATTCTTATGATAGAAAGTAAAATTGCACACAGATCAAGTAATCGTCATTGGAATGATCAAAATATGCCTAGAGTAAATGGAAGGTTCGCCATTGAAATGATCAAAATATACCTTGGGTAAATGGAAGATTCGATTTACATGTATATTTTTTGCCGTAAGATAAAAGATGGAAATTTAAAAATATTACAATAAAACACAATCATTATGTTGTGTATTTGAGAAAATATTTCACACAAAAAAATAATTATTTCGAGATTGTTTCGTACTACATTACTGCAAAGATCAAATTATATTTGTCAATGTTAAAAAATTGACACTTGGCGCTTCATACATTTTTTATACAAAACTATATGGATCCAACCTACCAAGTTAGGGACCGGGGGGAGGGGGTCTTAATGACAACACAAATCATATTGAAAACTTATATGAGCAAATTTTAGAAAATTAAAAAGAGTGCTTCTTAATCAATTTCTTGGGGTTTTTTTTTCAAATATTTTGAACATTTGCGCAATGAGAAATACAAACAGATATATTGTCTGCATGTGTTGGTTTCATTTACATAGTCAGAAATCTAATTGCATGTTGGAGTAATTGTCATGTAACTTTTTCAATATACGGTAATAAGTATAAATAAAACTGGTACACAAATTGCTGAATTGCATGTATATATTCATAGCGCCCGAAAGAATATATATATAGGTCCAATTGGCTGAGTGTAATGTATATATAAAATATGTTGCTATACTATTTTGTATTTCATGTACACGTCACTACAATAAAAATACTCTCTCTCTTATCCTATTGAATATAATTCCTTGCCATAATAACCATACTGAATTTATAGGACCCGAAAACGTGTCTTTTCGGACCAAATTTATAAATGACATGCATATGGTAAATACATGTACCTTGTATATCGGAGAGGATTTATATAGACAATGGCTGCTGTCCTTTCCGTTTATGTATTATGCATGATAAAATATTGTTTAAATTAGATGTGGTAAATACACTTTGCAGACATATATGATTATATGTATGGTACGCCAAATTCACAAAAATGAGCTAATCATAGTTTCACAGTCGATAAATTAGAATTAACGGTTAATTGTCAACTATAGTTTACAGACAGAAAACTATAGTCAACGACGATAATCTATATTTTACATCTGTAAACCATAGTCTATGTTTCAGAAGTGTAAAACTACAAGTAACACCGAAAACAACCATTTGCATAACATAGTTTATCTGATAAATATATAGTTTCACGAGTGTGAAACTATGATTAACAACTCTTAACCATAGTTAACAAATGCAAATTATAGTTTACAGATGTGAATCTATATTTATCAACACAATCGATCGTTAACTTTATTTGCAGACAGATAGACTTAACTAAATCATTCATATACTATAGTTTACAACCGTTAAATATGGTTTTGCAGATGAAAACTATAGTGAACGGATCGTTAATTATAGTTAACGAATCGTTAACTATAGTTTACGGTTCGTAAACTATAGTTATATAGTTAACAATAAACGTAAACTATAGTTAACAGTCGATAAAACTAGTTTATCATCTGTGAAACTTTATTTAACGCCGTTAATCTATATTTCACATCTGTAAACCATAGTTTAGGCGATCATCTATGTTTTAGAAGTGTAAAACTATAATTAACGTTGAAAACAACTATTTGCGATTGCAACATAATTTATCTGATAAATGTGACACTATGATTAACAACTCTTAACTATAGTTATCGAATGTAAATTATAGTTTACATTTATGTGAATCTATATTTATAAGCAGAATCTATTGTTAACATTATTTGCAGACCGATAAACTTAGATTATCATTCGTTAACTATTATAATAGTTTACAACCGTTAAATATAGTTTTACAGATGAAAACTATAGTTAACAAATCGTTAACTATTGTTTGCGGTTCGTAAACTATAGTCGATAGTCGATAAACCTAATTTATCGAATGTGAAACTATGTTTAGCTCATTTTTATGTACAGTATACAACAATACGTCAGCGTTCTGTCAATATCGTATAAATGAATAAACAAGAAAAACAATGGTCATCAATTGTCGCGCGCTTGATAAACATTCATTATTTATTTTTCATTTTATGAGTAATCTTTTATAAGTAAACTATGTCTTTATTTCTGTATTAAAAAAAAACACCCCCAAAAAATTTATCTGTATTTTCATATCTAAAATTTACAAGATCTGTTCTCCTTCGGCAAAATGATTCAGCTTTACTCATCCAGACATGTATGTATATACTAAATATGTTTTTATGTCTTGCACCTTCTGTACCATCTGTATGATTTTAAGAGAATAAATGAATTGAAATTGAATTGAGTGCATTATTACAACAACATGACATAACGACGTGCATTCAAGGAAACTTGTAAATAAATGAGCATTTCCAAATATCCATAGTATGCTGTTCACGATATTTGTCCATTTTATACAAGTAGTTATTTGTGTTCGACAATAAATTACATAAATTACAAAACTTTAGAGCATTCGGTTGGACATAATATTTTCTTGCTAAAAGATCTTAATGCATATATTCCATGTATTCCAAAAGATTTCATGCGGGGATCTAGAGGGGGTTTGGGAGGGGGGTCCGGATCCCCCCCCCTGGAAAATGAAAATTTATTAAATTTACATAGTCAAATTATCGCAAATATGCCTCGGACCCCCCCCCCCCCCGGCAAAGGCCCTACCTCCCCCCCTCCGGATTAGGAATGTCATGATTTTGGGAATAATTTTTTTCCCCAGGTATGTTTGTTTTTATATAGAGAAGGTATACTACCTTACCCCCCCCCCCCCCCGCCGTCCCCCCACGGATTAGGAATTTCATGATTTTTGGAATAAAGCCTTTTTTTCAGCTTGTCAAGATTTCTGATGATTAGTGTAGCCTCCCCCCCCCTCACTTTTAATTCGGTCCCCCCTTGAAAAATTTTCTGGATCCGCGCATGGATTTCATCACAGGACGCCCAAACACTTGGTTGCATATAAAGAAGAGAAAATTTGGGTTTTTTTTTCCTTTTGACCTTTGGGTTGACCCCGCAAAGGGAAACAACTTTTGCAAAGTGTGGATTGGACATTATTATCCAACCCAGTTCACTTTGACAGGATAATACGGGAAGAGAGACAACTTTTACGATGCGCAATGTTTTCTTCTCTTTGATAGCAAAATATCATGAGTTTTCGCTGCATTACATTGAACTGGATAAATATTTTTCTAAAACTTCCATTCTTTGCCGACGCAAATAGATGGGGGGGGGGGGGGTCTGGATCAAATTCATATTGTGATATCCCCCCAAAAATTAATCTTCGCCCCCATTCCACGTCCCCGCAAAACTTATCTCTGTCCTCCGTCCGATGCGGCGGGTAAAAGTGATGTTCAAGCTTTTTAGTTATCCGAGATATTGCAAGCCAACAAAAATTATTTGTGACTGTTTGTCTTATGATATGTTGATTTAAAAAAGTATGGGAAATTCATTACATACCGGGCGAAATATTTTGCTTTACGATTCTACAGCAAATGCTCATTAACCCATCAAAAACATAATATGTGGAATGAATGCAGATAATCGAACAATTACAACAAATCCGGATTTTTAATTTGTCCTGGACAGGATTTGGTTTTAACAACATATTTCCGATTGAGTTTCTACTTTCGATTTAGGACGTAGCTATGGCCGACTCTTCACAGAAAAACCTTGAAGGAACAGATATAATAACGATATGTCCGATCTGCTTCGAACCTTTCAAGACTCCAAGGATTCTGCCATGTTTACACACGTTTTGTCACAATTGTTTGTCGTCATACATTCTTTCCATGTGCAAGGCCAAGGAGAGTCCGGTGGGATTTCCCTGTCCACTTTGCAGACGTTTTGTTCCCGCCCCTTCTTTTCCTAGTGAGATGGAGAAATGGACGGAACTTATTCCTGTCAATGAAATAGCAAACGTCTTAAGTGAAAACGTAAATAAATTCTGCGACGGCTGTTTGCGAGCAGACGAGGAGATAGTGGCCAGTGATTGGTGTAAATCATGCAGTGAATTGCTCTGTGCTTCGTGTGTTAAATATCACAAAAGAAACGCGATCTGTAAAAATCATTTACTAATTTCTATAGCAACTTTCGATAATGTTTCCAACGTAAACAAAATTCTTGAATCTGCAGAGATCTTCTGTCAGGATCACAGTAGTAAAGTAGAGTATCTCTGTGTCGACCACGAGGAACTGTGCTGCACTCAGTGTGTGAGCACTAAGCACAGAAAATGTGACCAAATTGATAATATTAAAGAGGCTGCCGAAAATTTACGAAAGTCAGAAAAACTAGAATGTTTATCAAAAGAAATATCTCAATATGATGAAATACTTGTTAAAGCTAACTCCGAGGGACAGGACACCGTTAGATACGTAGATGATACATCAGATAAAATAAAGCAAGAGTCCACAGAGTTGAGAAATAAGATTGTGAACCATATTGATACATTGCTAGAAGATCATTTATCAGAACTAGCTCAAAGTATCAAGCTTAAAAAGGACAAGGTTGGAAAGTTTGTTGATGACGTCTCCGACCGCCATCTTCTGATGATTCAGTACTTGCAAACCTTAAGAGATACTGAGCAATCACCCCCGTCAATTCTTGTACGTGATTACGTCAAGATAAGACGGCAATTTAAACACATTAAGAGATCGAATCCGTTAAAATTGAGAATAAATTTGCACTCGGATGTTTCCGAAAACTTGACAAGAATCCTTGAAGTGAAAAAGTTTTCAGAAATTCAGACAAAGCTTCATTTGGTTCCATGGTATGGCATTGATTTTGCTCATGCCAGCATGGAAATGAATTGTGAACTGAATGGCTCAGAGGGTGATGTTACCGGTGGTTGCTTTCTAGAAAATGGAGATATAGTTTTAGCTCATCAAAGTTCCAATCGAATATTACAATTTACCAATTTCAAGCTTACACGGAAGATAGGAGTATTGAAACCAACAGATGTGGCTTGTCTGAGTCCTTCTGTACTTCTTATTTCTAAATATAATTTTTTGTACCCCCAGGGACGTGTCGTAAAGTTTGACCTGGACATGTTTGAATTTACAAAAGAAGATAATGTTCTAGAGACCAATAGAGTATATAGTTTGGCAATATCACCAGGATTTGTATATGCTGCCTGTTCAAAATATATTGTGATGTTTGGTTCTGAAGAAAAAACTGTCAAAACGTACACAGTTGATAATTGCACTTTCTCTGTAGCAATAAATAAGTCAAATGAAATAATCAGCTCTAGCTGTGGTACAGACAAGGTTACTGTCATGGATGATTCTGGAGAGAAGTTGCATTCATATTTTCATGCAAAACTTAATTATCCGTATGGACTTGATGTGAACTTCTCTGGGAACATATTTGTTGCAGGCAGAGACAGCAATAACATTCACGTTTTGACACCTAAGGCTGAATTATTGAAGATTTTTGAAGTTGAGTCACCAAAGTGCATTAAATTTAAAGAAAACTCTAACATTTGTTTTGTGGGATCTGAGAAGAGCACAACAAAGGTGTACAAATTTCTAGAAAAATTTTGACAGCTTTTTGTGAATTACTCTGTATGTTCGTCTGTCAGTCCATTCATCTGAAATAAGAAATTATTTATTGCGGAAATAAAAATAAATATCATATTTCTAGTTTTTTTTTTTTTTGCTCTAAACAGTCATTGCATATACGAATATCTTTTTTAAATTGTATGCTCTAAAATATCTGTAAGAATTTTTTAAAACAATTTTTTTTCAAACAAACCAATTCGTTTACCCTTAAGCGGCATATCCGGGATTTGTGTATATCCTGTATGATAAAGTTTAATTCAAAAGGAAACCTTTTTTAAAATTAGATATCTAATTGCACGTTTTATTAAATTTCATGTTTTCTGTATGATAGTTGTCTAGGTTGTATAGCGAAGTTAGATTCAAGAGAAATAGCTCACATCATTTTTTATTACACCTCTGTGAATATTTTCAATGTAAAATTACAACGAATAAACATGCTATTCTATCTAACCGTGAAATAGTTTCCGTGCTATCTGCCCATGGTGAATATACATCGAAACTATTCACCGGCGGCATTCGATTCTCTGACGTATAAAATTCAAAGTCCGATAACTCTAATTTGTTTATCATCAAGAAATTCTGCATCGCAGACAAATAAGGTTTTCTTCGGTATAATAAAATACCTATTTACTGGCTATGAGGACGATAGCAAGTTTATTGTCCCCCTCGACAGCAACCATTTCCCTCGGCCAATCAGATTTCTGATTGCACGTTGCAATACATATCATGTTGTTAATTTTGGCAGTAAATTCATACATGTTTAAAAAAAATTTAATTTCTTTTAATATTCAAAATATACTAATATATAGACCCACTTGGCCGGGTGTTTTGTAAATGAAAATATGTTTTTATATTATTTCGAATTTCTTGTATACACATGTCACTGTACAAAGTATTTTTTTACTTAAATTTTACGAACTGAAAACGTATCTAGAGGTAGATACACTTTAATTCTGTGCACAAGTACAACAGTATACAGGTATACACCAATGTTGTGTCAATATAATCCTTCCATTCCTTTTATGGCCGGGAAAATTGACAATCTTTTCCGCTCAGACTTATCCGTAAAAGAAATATCATTTTTATATAAGCATATCATTAAACGTCATGTAGTTCAACAAAATCCTCTTTTACCTCTTATTTTGATAGGCCTTCAGTTTTTAAAGGATTTTGTTCGAAAGTTTAACTCCGGTACATTTGAAAATACTAAAAATAGCCAAATATTGTTTCAAACAAACAATTGTGTTTATTATTTCAGGATTTCTTTATGCCGCTTGTTCAGAATTCATAATAAGGTTTGATTCGAAATGAAAATGCTGCTCAGCAATATAACGAGAATAATAGCAAGAAGCAATACAATCGAAATAACCATCTCTGAAGTCTGTCCCAAGATATTTATACAGCATATTTGGAAGATGTTTAATAAAAGTTCGCGTACCTGTGAAAGAAATGAAATTGAAATTGGTGAAATGGAAAATATCCAAGATAATTTCATTCACACTTTATCATTTTTCCCTCGGAAAAACTCACAGGAACGAAAACTGATTTCTTACGGAGATTTCTACTGAGGAATGTTGACATCTTTTCTCCATTCGGAAGTCACTCGGAATACCTCTTACAATTTTTAAACGTTATCATAAAGGGTTAGTTTCACTACAAAATCCCCGTAGACATAAGATTTTTTATCCGTGCGTTAAAACCTGATAAGCAAGAGTGGGCGTCTCAAATGAGAACTCTTAAAAAATGTTTATACTTTTGAATGAACATCGTTTAAAATGAACCCTGAGGTATTTACAAATATTGAGTAATTAAGCAAAATGTGAGTTAAGGATATTAATCGGATTTCAAAAGAGATTATTTATCTTCTAAAAAATGCTATTGCCTTTTTTGCTGACCATGTGGAGTGTTATGAAAATGTCCAAGTCTTCAGAAAAGAGTACCTTGCCCATTATCTTCACAGTCCGTACCGTATGAACTACCAAAGAAGGCATTCCTTTTCTTCATTTTATTTACATCTCTCCCTTAAGTTTTGAATCTCTTAATTATCCACAAAAGTGGGTAAAAAGTACGAAAGTTATGGCGATTGACCTACACAACGTTACATAGAATGAACAACCATTTCGAAATCAGTCATAGCACTATCGATTGAGCATAAACAAAATATATCCATATTTCACCTTAACTTAGAAAGCAAGACACCATTTTGCATTATTATACATTCATGTTAAATACTGAAATCTGATTAGTTTAGACGAAGTTTATAATCCGTTCTATTACCCTCAGTGTTAGCAAAACACTTGGCAACGGGTAACACAACGAATTGTTACATGCGCGTAAAATTATGCGCGTACGGTTCGCCGTAGAATTCACGTAATTCCTAAATAAGTCAGTTATGCGTTTGAAATAATGCGAATAAATAATAAAATTAAAAGCAGTAAAGTTTTCTTTAAAATTAAGACATTCAGCCTAATAAAATAAACAGCGCCTGTTTGGGCGGGTAACAGTTGAAATTGAAATCCCTGAGAAAACCATTGTCAACCGACGCTTAGTGGAGGTGGACAATGGTTTTCTCGGGGTGTCAATTTCAACTGTTACCCTCCCAAACAGACACTATTTATATAATGTAAACATTATTTATCATCTTAGTTTTTGAACTGAATCGGGGTTCTGATCAATATCAAAATGTCCCTATAGTAGCTATTTGCTGATGTGTCGGAGTCATCCAAGGTTTGCCGAATGACCTTGCGTAGGTTACACTAAAATGGACATTTGAAAACATGTACACTGTGTACTTCGTAAACGACATGCAATCTATTGTTAGATATTTTGAATTACTTATACCTGCCGGAAAAACTTTGTGTACACTGAGAAAAAAATGTTTTGTTTGTTTTTATTTCACTTTTTAAAAAATACATCTCAAAGAAGTGTACATAATGAGTTTAACAAATTAATTTTCATTAAGTGTATTATCCCAATCATAATGATCTTTATTCAAAATAAACAAATACATTCACGTATAGACTTGCTCGGGTCTCTGTGTTTAATATTAAGTGATTTATCTTATAACTTTAAATGACGCCAAACATTTTTGTTGATCCTTGAAAAGTATTTCTTCTTAAACTGCTGTTCTTAGTTTTATATCCACTCAGTAAATATAATCCAGAACTAATTCTTCCTTTTTTGGTGTATTTTTTCATAGAACAAAAAAAAATCTTTATTGAGTAGAATAGCAATGTTAATTCACAAACTACAAATAATGAGGCTACAGAATGGACACTTTAGGAATTACACAATTTTGTTCATGAAAAGGTCATTAAACCTTCCTATGAGTGATGTACATGTATGTTGACAGATTTAATTACGAGGCTGATAAGACCTGTACAGGGTTTACAATATATACGATTATAATAACATTGAAGTACGGCAGAGAGCAGGAATTCTGAAACACAGTAAAATTTGCAAAAAATATAAAAACTTAAAAAACAACAAACAGACTTGAGCAAATCTGGTACACATAGTGCTACGTTCCTTTATTATGGTCTCATATCATGGTTAGAATACCATATTATGTTACAAAATTTATTTTATTTTACAACAAATAGATGTTTTCTGAAGCTGCAATAAATACTTAAGTCTAGTGAATCACAATTCTTCAATTTGCAGTTAGAATATTATAAAATGCAGTATATAGGAGCATCCGTGATTTACAGATCATGTGACATCAGTGTTAATCTATTCTAAATCAATGTAATCATTGATATTAAATATAAAATATAACACATTGTAAACGATTCATCTGTCAAATGCCCGTTTCTGCTAAGTTTTGAAATCTTATGGTGTATAGTGTAAATAACAGTTTTTATTATATAGAAGGTCGTGTAAAAATTCGGGTCAAAAATTTGTGTATGTGAAAAGAAATAATTCTAATAACAAAAATCAATTTATTTAGAATTGTGAGAAATAATAATAGTAGACACACCGGTTTCGTTCCCAACTTGACGGTTTTCTTTGGAGAACTTTCTGAAACACTTGTCAAATTTAACCAACTTGGTGAAAGCGTTGTGAAATAGTGTGTTTGTGTGGTACAGAACCAGCCAGTTAAAAGAAGGATGGAGGTGCGCGAACGTCGTAATGAGCACGTGAATCTCGTACGGAAAAGTGTCATTCCGATCGGCAACCATGAGTATTGCGTAGGGAATCCAACAAATGGCGAAGGCCGCATAGATCAAGAATAAGGACTTTGCGAGATACATGGGCCTTTTGTTATGCTCTGTGCTTGTAGAATGCGAGATTCTCTTGGCGCTAGCTCGGAATGTAATGAAAATTTGGCAATAAAATACTCCCGTGACGATTAATGGAACCCAAACAAAAATGGCCGTGAAAGAAACTGTGTAGTAGTACGTTGTCATGCGATCCCAGATGCACTCCAAACTCTTCCGGTTAAACGAGTGGTCTCCAATTCCCGCCAAATTCAAAAGAATTAACATTAGACCAATCAAATAAAGGGTTACACACATCGCAAGGCAGGTGCTTCTTTTGAAGATCCTTTTGTACAGGTTGTGGTGGCAGATGGATAAATAACGACTTGAACTCATGAGCACGATGGAGCCCAGCGAATTGACACAGGATATTGTACACATACAAGCTATTGCACGACAGAAACCTGGTACAAAGTGAAAGATTCTCTCACCCTCCAATTTTCCTGTTGAAGAAGAATATACTTTATCAGAAATCAAAGTACTGAAGCCATTAGTGTATGACGACTTACTTGTATTATTTCATACAAATAAAGTAAAAAGTATACTATTAGGTTTGCAATTATTATTTGAACATAATGTAAATATGAAATAAATGCAAGAGCACTCGTCTTTCTTTGACTAAGCAAGATTAACTTTTATGATGTTGAAAGATGAATTGATGAAATAATCGAAGAAAAAAGCTCTTAAATAAATAATTAACGAGCGCGATGTTCATTGTTATTCTCATTATACCAAGTTTACATGTTATATTTTAAAATGATTGATGAACATGTATAGACGTATAAGCAAAATATTCTTTAGTTAAATGCGGAGTAGAGAGCTCGAGCTTGGAAATGATTTTTAATTTTTTTTAAAATGATTAAGTCAGCTTCAGGAATGCTTGTTAATTATTTTTGAGTTTATCAAGCTCGGACAATTATATCACGTGACCCATGAGACGATTATGCTTAACATTTTGCCACTAAAAATCAATTTTCAACTAAAAATTAATAATCTAACGTCATTAAGATATACATTTCACCGGGTTGCAGCCAATGTTTACAAAACAATGATGTTATTCTATCTAACATAAGGTACAGTATGGAGTCATATTACGAATTATTTTTTGAAATACGCATGCGTGAAAAAATAAAGGTTCTTATCACAAATCTTGCAGCTCTGAATTCTAGATCTATAATAATGCATTGTATCGATATTTTAAGGAGAAAAAAAATATAATTGTAGATTTTAAGAGTGCCTGACAGTCATGGCCATCTTTGTATTTATTTAACTCCGTAAGACAAACAGCTCTGTATTTATAAAGATAAATGAAAATGTTCAAATTCTAAAGGTGACGTATTAAAAGTTTTCTTTTAAAAAACAATGTTTGATTTTAAGCCAAAAATATCTTTATTTTAAATTTTGTTTTGACTAACTAGTCCCCTTAATGTACAATGAATGATTTCATGGAAAATGCTGAAAATGTATAAAACAGAAAACCATATGTATGAAGTACAATGCTAATAATTTCAAGTTCAATTTCAAAAGTTTTGAAATAATTTTATAAAATATTTAATGGAACAATAATACAACTTTAAAGCATGTAAATTCCAAAAGAAAATTACTAGTGCATGTAGTAAATTATCTTCAGATTTCTTTTTATGAAAACAGTTACATCATATACATGTACAATGTGTATACATGCACTTACCTAAAATGTTGATAGGGTCGACAATAAGAGTGACGAATGAATCCGACAACGCTAAGTTACCAACGAAAATAAATTCTAGGGACTTTCTCTTGATAGTATGACAGACGGACACTAGAATCAGAAGGTTTCCAAAGGTCCCAACTAGCGCCGCCATTGCAAGAATCAGGACGCTTGTCAAGGCTACTCCAGGAGATTCCCGAACGAACTCGAAACGTCCTAAAATATTACCACCTGGGATAAATGGAGACCCGCTACTGTCATTCATTCTTAAGATCTTAAATATTTTTTAGCGTTTTCTCCTTTTTCGATCACTGTTGTCAGTATAATGAGCAATGCATGAAAATGATCAAGTCGATTTGTGTTCCTTTCCTTTATAAATAGGCGGCCATGTATTTTTTTAATCCAAGAATTCCGATGAGATTTTAGGCTTTATGTGCGCTTCTTTTTAACGCGAGGAGTTTTAATCAATATTCATTAGTTGACTTAATCATACTTATATGGGTTTTGGAAGCTTTTAATATTCTATGAATTTCCCTACTTGGATTTTTGTCATCAGGTGGAACAATTATTGATGAGGCTATTATACTCATTTCTGTGAGCTATGTAAGCACACAATGCAAATACGTTATAGTGTGTATCCAAATGAAAATACATTTTTGCCTACAAATTTCAAAATGTTAATAGGTTGTGTCCGTTCATCAGTTTAAAAGCAATATGTCATTCTCATAGTTCTAATAATAAGTGTTATTTATGGGATATGCGAACTGATCTTTGACTTTTCATGTTTCAAAAGTTGAAAGTTTGTATAATTCTCAACACTAAGTATATCTAACTTTAAATTTCCCTTCAAGTGCAATAAAAGTATTCCAATTTAAAATAGATACTTTATTACAAGTATCATTAAAAATAATTATATTGAAAGATAATCGATAATTCAAATAATCATTACACCAGTGGAAAATCAGACATAACGATCTTAATGCAAATTTGACGGTCAGACCGGTTCGAATACCGGCGCCAGTTAGCTTAATAGTTGGTAGAGCACCTGACGATAGCCTGGTTCCCGAGGCCTTCCGAAGTACACTTCGGAAGGCCTCGGGAACCAGGCTAACCTGACGAGAGATTCAGGGGGCCCGGGTTCGAATCCCGGTCTGATCCCTCATTATTTATCCCATCCCGTTACATTTAGTACCGTGACCAACCCCTGGAACTGACAGGTGAACTCCTGCCAGGGGAAGAGCTTGGGGTGATCTTCGAGAGGGCGAAGATCATTTAAGGGGCAGGAATGTGACGGTCAGACCGGTTCGAATACCGGCGCCAGATAGCTCAGTTGGTACGGCATCTGACTAGAGATTTAGGGGCCCGGGTTCGAATCCCGGTCTGTTCCGTCATTATTTCTCTCATCACGTTACACAAATAAAAGACTAACATTCCCCCCCTTAAACGTATTATCCTAATCGTTTCATTTTCTTCAACCATTTGCTTTAATTTGCATGATTGTTATTTCATTGTCAGAATTAACATTAAACTACCTGGCATCGTATCGATACTGACAAAATACAGTGGATTTTATAGTGGGATACAGTAGAATTCGACGTAAACGTACAGTGTGTTTTAGTAGGATACGGTAGAATTCGGTGGATAGGTACAGTGGATTTTATAGTGGATACAGTAGAATTCGGTGAATACGAACAGTGGGTTTTATAGCGGGATACAGTGGGATTCGATGTACACGTACATTGTGTTTTAGTGGGATACGGTAGAATTCGGTGGATACGTTTTATAGCGGGATACAGTGGGATTCGACGTAAACGAACAGTGTGTTATAGAGGGATACAGTAGAATTCGAAGGAAACATACAGTTTGTTTTAGTAGGATACGGTAGAATTCGGTGGATACGTACAGTGGGTTTTATGCAAATATGGGACACAGTATAATTCGACGGAAACGTACATTGCGTTTTAGTAGGATATAGTAGAATTCGGTGGATACGTACAATGGGTTTTATAGTGGGATACAGTACAATTCGACGGAAACGTACATTGCGTTTTAGTAGGATACGGTAGAATTCGGTGGATACGTACAATGGGTTTTAGTGGTATACGGTAGAATTAGGTGGATATGTACAATGGGTTTTAGTGGGATACAGTATAATTCGACGGATACGTGTGTAGTGTGTTTTATAGTGGGATACGGTAGAATTTGACGGAAACGTACAGTTAGCTAAAGTTGATGTCCAGTATATGCCAGGCAATGCCAGTCAATTTTCGGGAATATCAGTAGATTTTTAATTCAGTAGTGAAGGCATGTGCTCATTTCAATAGTCATGGTTTGCAATAAACTACAAGGTATCTTATCGATATCAAACAAATGGATCAAATGTACATTCATTTCCAATACTAACTAATTAGTTGATTAATTATAATCACCCCTTGTATATATATATCACATCCTTTAGTAGTTTTGTTTCAAAGTTAGAAAACTAGAAACTATAAAAGATAGTTATTCGATCCTAGTTCCAAATAACTTGTTGTCAAAGTCGTGAGTTCAAAGTCAGAAACAAAAATGTCCATTTGTTCTCCAAATGGTTCCTGTCAGATTCGTGTTTTGAAAAAAAAAATATTTTTTTTCCCTCTAAGTGATTCGTTGACTTAATTGTGTTTATAGTATTTCAACGTAGGAAACCATTAAATAATCGTGTTTTTCGAATGATTCGATTTTAGAATTATAGCCGCCAAAAAGAAGCAATTAAAGATCGTTATTGCTACGAATGTTCTGTTGTCAGAAAATCATACATTAAGGTCATAATGCAAATTAACAAAATCTGATTTTCTTAATCTTTTATAAAAATTATTTTAATTTTAGTCTTTGTTTCGTGTATCTTGTAAACATGTATGTTACCGGAATTTTTGTTGCAATTTTTTCATTTCAACATTTCTCAAGGCCGGCATTTACAAGAATTACAAGAAATTCATTCTTGAATCATTAGATACCAGTGGTAACTTGACTTTATTGAATTTGACTTTGTTCAAACTGTAAAGTCTATGCTTTTTTAAAACGCAGCATTTAAATTGCTATAATATCAAGGTTTTAATATTACATGTATGTAGGGAATCACAAAATATAAAGAAAACATGTAAAATGGTCAACCTCTGGAAATTGTTTTAATTTAAATCGCATTCAGTCTTTCAATATACAGAAAATGTTGCTTTTTTATTTAAAATTCCGAGAAGTTTTCATTAATACAGTCATCTGCATCATTTGGGATTTATGTAGATTGATTTACACGGACTGGCACATTTAAAGTTATCATTTTTTAAAGAAAATACATTTTTGATTTACTTAAAGTTTAGAGAATTCTTTCATTGCAATTCCCTGCATCAATTTTGTTGATTAACATAGAATGGTGCATTATACATGAATATTTTATACAGAAAAACATATTCTGTTTTACTTAAAATTCAGAAAACTCTTTTACTGCAATTCCCTGCACCGATTTTGATTGATTTTTACGGAATGGTTATAAAAAGAATATTTTATACAGAAAAACATCTTGTGTTTGATCTAAAGTTCATGGACTTCTTTTATTGCAATTCCCTGCAGCAATTATGAAATAAATATTTTATACAGAAAAACATGTTTAAAATTCAGAGATGTCTTAATCTTTTTGATGATTTTCACGGAAAGGTACAAAGGTAAAAATTCAGAACAAAAATCATTGCAATTTCTCTCCATTTTTTTATTAATGTGGAATGGTACGCCGGTGCATTATGAAATTATTATTTTATAAAGAAAACATACTTTGAAATTCGTTTTGATTGATGAATACAGAATGGTACAAAATAAATATTTTAAACGAATTCTTTCGCTGAAATCATCCTTCATCCATCATATCGATTGTGGCTTATTTTGATTAATTTTCGCGGACTGGTAAATTTGTTTTAAATTTGATATTTGATATAGATGTTTACAGACAATTTGTGCGTGCAATCAAACGTAGCTGTGCTAATTAGACATCCCTAACAGTGTCCGACATTTCATTTATTATTCAGCTGGATGGATAACACAAGCTCATCTTGTTATTATGACTTTAGTTGTAATAATATTTAACAATCACATCAACCAAGACGAACCGGAAAAGAGTGACGTAAATCATAAATCTAATAATTTCATTTTGAAATTTTAATATTGTAAATGTATGTGTTTTAGATTCCAAAATAAGAATACATCCCACGATTTATATTTATAACATTTTGCATTATTATATTTCGCGTTGTTCTCAACGAAAATATTATAACACAAAATGTAATCATTACTTATGATCATTCAAAACCTGCCAAAATGTATCATAATAACAACGACTAATACACCAGTAATCAAGACCTTACCGATACTGGTACTGTGCCAGTATACTTTATTATGTATAACAAATTAGACACAGTTTAAATGTACGCTTCTTTATATCATATCTTTCTATCAAGTTATAATATGATTATACTAATCATGGAAGACTTTGCACGGATTGCTATACTACATGTATTATACCTACATGTATATTGGTCAACATCATATTGACAACCCAATTAGAGCACAATATGAATTACTTTAGCTGATCGCCACAAAAGAAACGTTTATTCATGTTTAGAATAATGAACGGAGGATCATTTCTCGACGTAGAATAATGGCCTACGGTCATTATTCTAAGTCGAAATATGACCCTTTTCCCCTGAAGAATGTGTGTCATTTTCATTAAAAATGAGCACACTTTAAAAAAAAGAAAATTGACCCCTGTACAATAAAGACCCCCTTATAAATGTAAATTGTCAAGTTTAATTTCTAATTATTTGTGAAATAATCTTTATAGTATTGTGATTTTTATTGCAGTAAACAGAAAGCAACAGAAATTATAATTCATATTGAAATAATATTTTAGAAAATAAAAACGCTTCTGTTATAACAAGATACTGACATATTGTACCGATGTAAAGTTCTCATCTTAACGAGTTAAATGTATCTCATTATTACGAGTGAAAACACATTAAAATTATTTCTAGTTGCAAGTCACTCTATAACGAAATTCTGTTTACTGACGATGAAAAGGGTACAGTTTATATTGTTCATGAATTATACTTGTGTTGACGTTTATAATTTTATACAACTACTAACTACTGGGTATGCAAGTGCAGCACCTAAAATCAATGATTAAACAAAAATTATGAAAAGTTTACTCCATTGTTAGGAATTATTACTCGAATATCAACCTATCAAATCTTTTAAATTTTAAAGCTGAAATTTAAGTTTAAGGCAGATGAGTAATTTGTTGACCACTTAGCCTCCTTAAAAACTCTGTGTAAGATAACACGCTATATACACAGTATTTACAGATGCACTGTATTTACTTTTACATAAATTTGCTTTGAAACTTTGTTTACAAAAAATATGTAATGAGAACTACATTCAAATGCTATTTTTCTTTTCATTTTTAATTTATCCGGTCAATGTTTATTATCTATTAAAGATAAAATATTATTGTTAGGTACTCTTCACACAATTGCTCTTAAAAATATAGTTTTATTCATGATCAGCAAATACAAAATAACCGCAATGTATGTAAAACGTAGAAAAAACCCCACAATATCAACGTTACATGATTTAAAAAATCGCTTTCCACCACAAATGTAAATAAGAAGTCTTCATATTCCTACGCTACCTGGTTCTTTAGTCTTTTTCACGAAAATATAGGTCATTCTTTGGGAAAAAAATTCACCAATACGTATTGCTTACATTATTACAACAATTATATCACTTTAAGGATTATTGTTTGTTAATTATCAATTATTAAGCGCACGTTGTATCCTTCTGCGTGTAGACCTGGGATATTTGTTGCGGATGGAAATGTTAAGTCGCAACAAAATATAATAGTTCAGCAAGCTGTGCAAAAATTTTGTAAATCAAATATCGTTTTCAAAAAATAAAGTTATATAAAATGTTGTTCAATATTATTTACGGTAAAGTAAAAAGTACAGCTTAGCAGATTTCCAGCGATAGTGCAGCGTCATTTCCCACCATATGTCGACGAGAGAAGATACCTAGCTGTTAATGATCAATTTGTGTCAATGAAAGTGTGTTTACTACGGATATGAACAATTATATTCAGCGATTTCTTAACAAGTTCGGTGTTGTTAACTTCAAAATCAGCTGAGCAGCAGAGTGAAAATCAAAGTACTATTAATTTAAAAATCAATTATAGTGGATATGGGGTAACCTATAAGAATATCTATTCTTGTTTACGGCGGGGTCATTTTTCTATGGGGGTCATTTTTTCATGTTTAAGATGAAGAATGACCCCTGGATTTTTTTTCTTAAAAAAAATCCATTTATTCTACAGCTTGGGGCCATTATTCTACGTCGAAAAATGATCCCCGGTCAAAAGACTACGAGGGTCATTATTCTTCTTTACACCGGCAACCGCCAAGGGGCGCAAAATTTAATTTTGTTTGTAGTTATTATATAGATCAAACTTTCTATGTAATAATTACATGTATATTGACCATACTTTCTATGACATGAAATTTCATAGAAAGTATGGTCCATAAGATTATGTATTAATTTAAAATTCACATGTAAACAGTTCAACCCCAAATTGTACATAAAAGGCCGTTTATTTGTATTATGAAATTAGATCTCATTCTTTATGAAAGTTATATTTTTATATTTACATTTTTCAGTGTCTTTGCCTGCAATAACACTACGAATCGATTTTGTACTAAACAGTCCAATAAATTCAAATGACGTATTGGTTGGGCGCAATCGGGGCTTGCATAATTAATATTCTTATATCTAATCGTACAATTGCTGAAAATTATATAAATATAAGTAACAAGGAATCATTCTTTGAATATTATGAGGTTTTATTGGATTTGTTAACGCCCCGACCGAAATTATCAACTCATAATACTCAAAGAATGATTCCTTATTCCTTAATCTTAAAAAGTACCGGAGATTACATGTGGCCTTCTTTTTACTAAAACTGGTACAAAAGAGTGTTATTTAGGGGCAAACACTTGGTGCAGGTATTCATTTACAATGAAATCATCTTGTTTATTATTATAATACAATCTTGGTCCCTCACTATCTGTTGTACACACAACATGACCCTGAAACTTTTGAAAGACTTTTTTTTAATTATGGTTTCCATGTTTGGCAAAAGAGCAGTCAAAAATCACTAAAATATGTTAATCTATGAACTTTCAAATGAAACTTATACTAAGTATATGCATTCCAACTGAAATCATCAACTATCTTATAGATGAAAGCATTTACATCTGAAAATACTATATTTTATTGCATTTAATTGTTTGTAAATATAGGTGTAATTAGTTTGATATTTCGAATATTCTGTGAGCTGAGCTGAACGATTTTCTATTAAGATCTTCTTTGAATTCATACACTTTTGTTTCTGTTTCCTGAGACCCCACAAAACACATGTATGAATTTTCTTTAAATTTAATGCACCTTGGTGATGCAATATCGAAAATCTTAAGTAAATCAGCTGTAGGTGTCAGCACGTGAATATTATTGCTGTTTTGGCCTGCTACGAATATATTTCCAGAAAAGTTCACATCCAGTCCGTATGGATACTGTAGTTTTTCATGAGTATACAAGTACATTTTCTTTCCAGAACTATCCATGACCGTGACACTGTGTTTGTCACAGCTAGAGCTGATTACTTCATTCTTGTTATTTATTGCTACAGAAAATGTGCATTTATCAACCTCATACTGTCGAACAACGTTTCCTTTTGAATCAAGTTTCAGTATTAAATCTGAACAAGCAACATACACAAATCCTGATGATATCGCTACATGGTGTACAAAATGGTCTTTTAGAATTATCTCTCCCATATTAAATGAATTAAGGTCAAATTTTCCAAATTTCAGGTTCATAGAAATAAGAAGAAAAAACGAATTTTGTTGAACTACATCTCGTGGTTGCATGTCCAGGTTTGCTTTTCGTACTATCTCATAATTCCTGTAATGTAATAACTCCTTAGAACTGTGATTAGCTAGAACTATACCCCCGTTTTCTAAAAAGCATCCACCCGTAACATCACCCTCGGAGCCATTCAGTTCACAAATCAGCTCCATGCTGGCACAACTTAAATCAATGCCCCTAAGTGGGATTGACTCCATCTCTGTCTTTATGTCTGAAAACTTCGTGACCTGCAGGATTCTTGTTAAGGCTTCAGGAAAATGTGAGTGCAATTTCAATCTCAATTTGGACGGACTCGATCTTGTAACGTGTTCAAATTGTCTTCTGATCTTAAGGTAGTCTTGAACAAGAATTGACGGAGGTGTTTGATCGGTATTTCTCAAAGTTTGTAAGTACTGAGCCATAAGAAGATGGCGGTCGGAAACGGCAGCAACAATGTTTGCAACCCTGTCCTTGTTTTGTTTGACATTTTGAGTCAGCTCTGATAAATGGTCTTCCAATAATGCATCAACATGATTAATTACTTGATCTCTCAACTCTGTTGATTCTTTCCTTATTTGGTCTGATGTATCA
Source organism: Magallana ariakensis (assembly GCA_020458035.1). Classification (NCBI taxonomy): domain Eukaryota; kingdom Metazoa; phylum Mollusca; class Bivalvia; order Ostreida; family Ostreidae; genus Magallana; species Magallana ariakensis. The sequence goes on from CM035820.1 coordinate 26,993,444, forward strand.
TCAATGTATCTAATGGTGGCCTCTCCCTCAGATTTAGTTTTCACCAGTGTATCTTCATATTTAGATATTTCCTTCGATAAATTTGCAAGTTTCATTGACTTTCGTAAACTCTCTGCAGCTACTTCTATCTCGTCAATCTGTGTGCATTTCCTGTGTTTGTTCCACGCACACCTTGTGCAGCATAGCTCCTCGTGGTCAACACAGAGATATTCTACTCGATTATTGTGATCCTTACAGAGGGCATACGGGGATTCAAATTTTTTGTTTTGTTCAGACACATTATCGAAAGTTGCTATAGAAATTAGTAAATGATTTTTACAGATCGCGTTTCTTTTGTGATATTTAACACACGAAGCATAGAGCAATTCACTGCATGATTTACACCAATCACTGGCCACTATCTCCTCGTCTGCTCGCAAACAGCCATCGCAGAATTTATTTACGTTTTCACTTAAGACTTTTGCTATTTCGTTGACAGGAATAAGTTCCGTCCATTTCTCCATCTCACTAGGAAAAGAAGGGGCGGGAACAAAACGTCTGCAAAGTGGACAGGGAAATCCCACCGGACTCTCCTTGGCCTTGCACGTTGAAAGAATGTATGACGACAAACAGTTGTGACAAAACGTATGCAGACATGGCAGACTTCGTGGGGTCTTGAAAGATTCGAAGCAGATCGGACATGTCGTTGTAATATCTGTTTCAAGGTTTTTCTCCGACGGGGATGAGTCCAAATCGGCCATAATCAAGTTCTTAAAACGAAAGTAGGAACTACCTCGAAGAAGCGTAAAATGGGTCGGCAAACCCGGGTCGGGACACATTAAAAACCCGGATTGGAATTCGTTGTAATTTTCTGCATTAATTATAATCCAATAAAAAAAATCACACTCAGTCTGACATACTCATTTTTTAAAAGATTTTTTAAGCGGTTATTGATGTTTACGCTCGCAAACAGCGTACGTGTAAAATGATGTCTCAAAAAAAAAACCAACAACACAACAAAACAAAACAAAAGAAGGCAGAAGGGATCTACTCAACAATAATCTTTATGTCTATAAGAACTTGACAGTAGATTTCCAACTTTATTAGTAGTTTTATTATCTCTTGTCCCGACATTGCGGATTTAACAAAAATTCAATGTCCTGGTATTTGATAATACCTTGTATTTAAAATTGATCAATATATTTAATTTAAACATAGTTCCATTACTTTTAATTTTAAGTTATTTAATTTTATCTTGGTCTGAACATCTTGTTTAGAATAATACCAAATACGTTAAATACGTTTGTTTTATTTGACATCAAACGTAGTGTGTAGCTACTGAAAAAAATAGCTCAATACTATATCATTACGTGCATTGTATTGATACATTAAAGAGACTAAATATACGGGAAATATTTGTTTGGGGTTTTTTTTGTTTTGTTTTTTTTTTTTTACTTTTCAATGTTTTTTTTTTACCCAAAATTCCATATTTGAAAGTTTAAAGCATTTGTTGACCACCCAACTTCCTATTTGTAAAAATAGTGGGTCATACTGATAATTTCAAGCTCAAATTAATTTCAAATGATGGATACCTGCTACTGTTATTCATTCCAAAGAATTTGAATTTTTATTAAATGATTTTTCTTTCTCTCTGAGCACCGTCCCCAGTATGGTGATTACTGATTTAAAAAAGGGTGAATTTAATCATACCTTTATAAAAGAGGCGGCCATGTTTTTTTCCTTTGAAATTAGAGATTTCCAATAGGATTTTTTAGACCCACTTCTTTTTAACTCTGGTTTTATCAATATTCATTAGTCGACTTAATTATACTTATATGCGTTTTGGAAGCTCTTAATGTTCTTTGAATTTCCCCTACATAGAATATTTGTCATCAGATTGAACAATAATTGATGACGCTATTATACTCATTCTGTGAGCCATATAAGCACACAACGCAAATACGTTATTGTGTGTATGCTGGTGAAAATATATTTTTGCCTATATTTCAAAATGTTAATAAGTTGTGTCCTTTCAGTTTGAAAGCAAAATGTCATTTTTATATTTCTAATATTGAATGTTTCTAATGGAACATATGCGAGCAGATCTTTCAAACCTTACATGAACTATTGTATAATTCTTAACGTTCAATAAATGTATTCGGATTAAAGATTATTGAGGCTTTATTGTCTTTATCATTGAAAATAGTTCTATTGATCGATAATCGATACACCCAATGATCATTACACTTAAAAAATATCAGACAAAACGATCTTATAATGCAAATAAAAACTAATATTCGTATTATTCTAATCGTTTCGTTTGACAGTATATTTTAAAATGAAAGCCATAAGATACTCGTGTTGTCCTCTAAATGAATTGTAGCCTCAAAGTAAACAGCAAGAACAGATAGTGTTTAATCTGATCATCATCCAGATGTTCTGTTGTCAGATAATCAGACATAACGAACCTAGTGCAAATTAAAATCTTATTTTATAAATCTTTATATATATATATATATATATATATATATATATATATATATATATATATATATATATATATATATATATATATATTTTAAGTATGCTACTTGCATTTCTTATTTTGCAGATCTTTCCTTTCAGGATTCCTGATTAACAAAAATCTACCAGTACCTCAGTACCTATATAATCTCTAATCAAACAAAGTATATTAAACGTACATTTATTGGGGCAATTCGTTTATTACAATCACTTTTTGGATAATCACATCTTCTAAGTAAGAAACCAAAATATATATTATATTCCTCCGAACAATGCGTTGTCAAAATTCTAGCCTCAAAGAAACCAAAAAAAGACCCCCCACCCCCACCCATTTTGTGATTTGCTGTCAGATTCGTGTTTTCAACGTAGGAACCAAATATAATTATTTTTCCTCCGTACGATTCATTATCAGAATACTAGCCTCAAAGTAAGAAGCCAGAAAAAATCGTTTTTCCTCCGAATGTCCTGTTGTCCACATCGTACAATCTAAGCCAGACTGTGTCTCCGGCACCTAGGTGCAAAACTCCCATGGTGGCGCTGTTATCGAAGTCCCCGAGTCCGTGACAGTACGCCTGGACCCCTGTTCGAGCCCCGTCCCTGACAAGTTCTACGTACGTGTCGCCATTGGTTTTGGAGCACTCGATGTCATAGAAAAAAACGTACAGACCGCTGACAGGCGCCATGAATATCCCAGACGTTGGGTTGTATGCCGATCCCGCATTCGTTATCGTTGTTTCAAAAACGATAATTCCATTTTCGTGAACGATAGGATTATCATGGCGTAATGCCGTGAATCCGACGTTTTGCGTTGACGGAGATGGAGAAACTGAAATAGTATACAAGTTGTGTTAAATAAAGTATGTAAGCGAACGAAGGCACATGCAAACACAGAGAGACGATGCATTCATAGACGACGTCACTATTTATACGCATTTACGACATCAGCAAGGGCGCTTATAACCTTGCAATTTAGCGTTGTAAATAAAAAGCTATAAACTACATACAGAATAATAATTTAACTTACGCAACCTGACATTTCTTCTTCCTCCAAAAATTCTGTTTGAGATTGTATTGGTCTGTAAAAACAAAACACACAAAAGTGTGAATAAGCCAATGGGAAAGGAGCTTGAATTAATCAATAGAGCGAAAAAAAGTTTAATAAGTTGGCCGAAGGTCAGTAAGCCTATGCGAAACTGGACATGGTTTTATAACTTAGGGCAAAATTGTAATCGCAAAAACCAATTCGATTTCATAAAACAATAAATTATGTTGATGTGAAAAGTAAACTTGATTTTAATAACTTATGCGTGCATTAAGCTGTCCTTTCTACACTTTTTAAATACGCATTCACCATGTTTTACAGGGCATTTTGATCAGATCCATGTAAAACACACATGACCGTACCTAGGTCTCCAAGTACTTCCACCACCCTACTTATGGGGGATATCCGGCCATCTTGTACTTATGTTGACCAAAATTATAAACATTTTTTTAAAATGATTTGTTTAATATGCCAAACTGACTAAAACTGTTAAAATACATGTATTAAAAAAATCAATAGATATGAGGTTTTACATATTGTTTTGAATGCTAATTGTGTACATAAGTACGGTCAATGCCTTATTAATCGCTTAGAACTGTGCAGCTGCAGACTTAAACTGAAGATTTAAAAATCTTATAACGTTAAAGTGACAGGTATTTGGTTGGACACTCCACAACCATTTGATGAGGAAAAGGTTGACACTTACACATTAATGCTGTAGCTTTGTCTCAAAATAGGGTATCTTTTTCTTTTCATATATTTTTTAAATTTAAAGTTTTAAGTGATTAAAATGCGTTGTTCTGTACTTTTGTATACAATTTGCATACAAAACATGTAAAACCTCATATCTATTGCCTTTTTTTTTCAACAACAGTTTTTGTCAGTTATTTGCATTTAAAAGTCACTTCAAGAAATGTTTATATATTTGGTCCACAAACGTACATGGCCGGACATCCCACTGAAGATTTAAAAGAACAGATACTTAAAATTTTCGTCCTGTATTTACGTCAACAACGGGTAAATTGTTAAATGAATTTACAATGCTCACCGTTTCCAGAATCTCTGGAACCTTTGTCTGTGACGGGTTCATATTTTTTCGCAGTACTTCCGGGTCTGTGTTTGAATCCAACTCTATCTTCCGGTTCTGTTCTGTAACCGATTCCAATTTCTTTTCCAGTAATTGAATTTTCGATTGTTGTTCAGCAACAATCGTTTTCAAGGTATTTAACTCATTCAGTATATTTCTCAGCGTTTCATCTTCAACATTAACAGCTTGTCCAATAGCAAATATCAAGGAGAAAAATACAAAAGTTTTCATTTTTTGTCATTTGATTGTTGGTTCTCCCGCTTTGAATTTTTGCTTTACAACAATCCAACTAACCAAACTAGATAAAGGCAGGAGTTAATGCAAAATTGCTTATATGTGACACTTGACCTCAACCTAGATAACCGATAAGCTTGGTAAAGTGCCACCAACCAGAAATATGATTGACCTCAAGAGTGAAAAAGGCGCAGCAAAATGGAAAAAAAAAAAACAACCTTTGTACAGTTTTTATATTGCCGATTGATAAATTTAATTCTTGGCCGATTGATTGGTTGCATAGGGTTTTATTGTAACCTATGCCTGTATTTTAAATATATATATCGTCTTATTCTGCAACTTTTTAACTTACTTTTTTTTACATCTTATGACGTACAAAAGCTTTTGTATGTCTGTGTGTTGCGATGACGTGGGGGGGGGGGGGGGTTACTGTGTGTAATGCATGTTTAACGTCTAACACCTGGCAATGACTGCGTAACACTGTCCGCTTCTCTAAAGAGAATGCAGCAACACCCCGTAACCTGACGGTTTTTTGGTTGTTTTGTATAACGTGATTTAGATCTGCCTTCTCAATGAAATTTTATATGATGTTTTAATGTATCTGTTAACATGAGCTTGCAACTAACACTTATTCCTAAAATAAACCGTTTAGTTTCGTTTGTCCGTGTTTAACTCTGTGTTGTTTCTTATCTACACGTCTATTATATTAATTATTGACTATTCGTATATCATAATGTGACTTAATAAAACTTGTCAATTTGTACACATTCGTTTATCGCAATGTAATGGTATGTACATTTTATTTTTGTCATTCCGCGCATAATCAAGCAAGGACGAAGCATCAAGTGGCCCGGGGGGGGGGGGCTATATAACCACCACCACCACCCCCCCTAAGGATTTTGAAGATTGGCGATTTGGTGATGTTTTTTGTTTGTTTGGGTTTTTTTTAGGGGAGTGTTTGTTTGATTGGGTTTTTTTTAAAGATTTTTTTTGCGGGGGGGGGGGGGGGTTTGCTTGTCAGGATTCGCGTTGGGTCTGCCCCGCCTTTTAAAAACTCGAAGCGACTATGTAACGTACCAGTTTAGCAAAGCAAATGCAGTACAAAAAGTGAGAGAGATTTATCATAACGATTATCAATATAACAACAAACACTCACTCATGATTCGTTAAAATAGGAATAATAAATTAAGGAAATATTATCTTGATGTCCGATTTTCCGTTTTGCTTTTTGTTCAGCGAAAGGAGAGGAAAGAGACTTTGAACAAGTTGGTAAGTTAAAAAAAAAATTAAAAAAAAAGATTTGACGGAAACAACATAACCTGAACTGCAAGTAATAGAAGCAGATGAAGAGACCTTGTTGCCGCAAATAACATTTACAAAACTTATTTGTCTTAAATAATGATTACTTTATGTGGGAGACCTTTAAAATATAGAGTATATATACCAACAAAAATCTGAATCATTTTATTTCATTTGATCAAAACATGTTCATACAAATCATGGCAATGTACAATTTAAACAAATGATATCAAATGTTTCTAATGTACATGAGCATTGCAACATTGGCACTTTAATGCTTATTATCTCTAAAAGTGAAGCTACATGTACCATTTGGGATACATGTATACTTAGAAAGTATCCTTTATATGGATACCCATGGAACATATGAATTTGTTGTAAGAAAGTATCCTTTATAGGGATACCCATGGACCATATCAATTTGTTGTAAAAAAGTATCCTTTATAGGGATACCCATGGATCATATGAATTTGTTGTAAGAAAGTATCCTTTATATGGATACCCATGGAACATATGAATTTGTTGTAAGAAAGTATCCTTTATAGGGATACCCATGGACCATATCAATTTGTTGTAAAAAAGTATCCTTTATAGGGATACCCATGGATCATATGAATTTGTTGTAAGAAAGTATCTTTTACAAGGATAACCATGGATCATATGAATTTGTTGTAAGAAAGTACCTTTTACAAGGATACCCATGGAACATATGAATTTGTTGTAAGAAAGTATCTTTTACAAGGATACCCATGGAACATATGAATTTGTTGTAAAGAAGTATCCTTTATAGGGATACCCATGGACCATATGAATTTGTTGTAAGAAAGTATCCTTTACAAGGATATAAATGTGCCATAAAAAGTATCTACTACAATAATACACTTATACAGGTCAATCAGTGGGGAAAACCAGTTCATATGAAGAATGCATATTTTACAAAAATGTTTGATTACTATGATTTTAACATAATTATACTTAAACTGTCAGGAAAGGATGTATCCATATTTTAAATGATCACAAAATTTTACACATTACATACTGGTACATACATGCACACCACCTGTATCCATGTATTTGTATTACTTACAAATGTACATACTAGAATGCAATTTACAATATAGCACTTAGATGAATATCTTTTCCAAGAATCTCTCCAGAAAGTATCTGAGATATTTCAGTATCCTTCGCCAGGAGGATATGCAGTTCATGTTACAAGGATGTATCCACAGTTAATGTTACAGGGATGTATACGCAGTTAAAGTTACAAGGATGTAACCAGAGTTTAATTTACAAGAATGTATCCACAGTTAAAGTTACAAGGATGTAAACACAGTTAAAGTTACAAGGATGTAACCACAGTAAATGTTACAAGGATGTATCCACAGTTAATGTTACAAGGATGTATCCACATTTAATGTCACAAGGATGTATCCATTACAAGTATGTATCCATAACTTGGTTGGCTCTACCCAATATTATGTTGGATATATCAAATACTAGACTGTATCATTTAATAGGATCAATCCATTTCTAGTTTGATCTATCCCATACTAGGCTGTATCCATTACTAGGATCTGTCCATTACTTGGTTGGATCTATCCAATACTAGGTTGTATCAATTACTAGGATGTATCCATACTCTGAGGAAGCTGATGTTGCTGAATTATTTCAAGTAGCCTGTTAAGTGGAATTGTTATTAGCAAAGATGAAAAGACCTACTAATTATCAAATTACGTAAATTAAAAATCTAAAATCAATGTTTCTGAATGTAATACATATATTTAATTATATAAGTTTGATCAAAATTCCTAATTCTGATTTTATTCAATTTCATTGATCAATTTAATTTTAATTCAATCTATAATTTAAACTTTGATCACATTTCGAATTTTCTAATGCCGTGTTTTATGAATACAAACCTGTTTTGTGGTAATATGCTGCAAATTTGTTTTAAGCCAAAGTACCCTGAAATACAATTAAAATACACAAATAAAACCTCAAACAATATACATGCATTTTACAAAGTTATTGCAAATTTGCCCACGATGGATATAATGGAATAAATATACAAGTTGAGATCAAATTTAAAAAAAAGGTTGTACCGGTGCATCAGTGGCTCGAAACCTTTACCTATATATAGAAGATCTCCGTGGAGCCACTAAGCCAAGCATTTCATTGAATAACTGATCATAATATTGCATGCAACACTAGAAGAATAATTAAATTTGTCTATATAAAAGACAGATTTATATTACGAATAAAAAAAATTCGGATAATTTAGAGTTATCGAACATGGCTGAGGATCGGAGATCGTTAACTTTCATTCTCATCAAACTTATTTCACAATTTTTCAGTCATTAACTGGATCACAGAAACTAATCTTTTACAAAAACCCAGTAACAAGGCTAAGTTACACGGTTACAGAAAGTAAAAATACTTTTCAATAGCAAACGCTGCATATTTTAGCCCTAGAAGATCGTTAAACAGCTGCTATTAGCATAAAAATCAGTGTTGCAAGAATGTGTCACATCTCTAACATTTTAAGATGGTACAAGTCACTTTGGTGATTTGAAAAAACATTTTAATTGCATGCAATATTGAACATCATTTCTGCAGTGTACTATTTGCAATGTGAAAGTGATAAAAAAAACCCAAAGAATTAATAGACCAAGGCAAAACAACTGGATATATAGCTATTCGAGTTTTTACCTTTTTCCTCTTTCAGGCTTCCCGTCACCATGGCAACCTGAATCACTTGACCTATTTTCTCAATCAACAGGTGTAAGGTGCCCTCACTTTTACAGCCTTGACTATTTAACTGCATGAGCGCCTGAGACAGGGACACAAAGTGGGGCATGTAAAATAAAGCCTGGTTCAGCTCCATGCTTTTATAGGCCAATAGACTCTGGAGAATTCCAAAATGGAGTTTAGAAAGAAGTCCAAGAATCTCTGTCTTCTCTGCCTCGTTTGTCAACTGACAATGGGTGTACAAATGTCCCAGAATGCACCACTGGACCAAGCCCATGAAAGGGCAGGAGAAGTTTGCCTGTATCCGTGAGAGACGCACCGATTCGGAACACAGGCAGGGGTCCGAGGAGACCCAGGTAGTGATGTATCGGAGCAATGATAATGGAGGGGGCTTCTGGAAGGCTAAAAGTAGAGATACAATATATAAATTTAAAGCGATGAATTTGATTTTTTTATCTATATTATAAGATATAATACAACCTAAGGCAGTTTATGTTTTATAAAGCAAGAAATACTTTGATTCAACACTACATTTGACAGTTCAATTGACTGATTTTCAGAATAATTCATACTGAATTTAAATATTGATGTCAATTTGGACCAAAGTTCCTTGTACCAACATGAAAATAAAAATGTTAATCCATTAATGAACATTTGTTTTTAATTATTAATAACTTATGCAGAATTAAGATTCAGTTTTACCATAAAATGTCAACTTTATTTGCATATGTGCAATTCAGTATTTTCAATACTTTGATCATCATTTCCAATTAATCAAACACCATGTATCATCCACTCCATGCAACATTTTAATGAACAATTATACATTATTGTGTTAATTAAATTTTATCTAACACCCTTAATCCTCCCTATCAAAAAAAAAAAAAAAAAAAACTCCATGAAATGTCAATAATCTAACCAATTCCCTTTTTATGAAAATATGATTCCCTTTTTACCATTTCCGTCAAACGGGTAGATGGTGGCAACAGCTGTGATGAAGTTACAGGTGAAGAGAGGTGAGATTCTGGGCAGGCCCTGGAAGGTCGTGCTGACCTCTGGGAACAGCACGCAGTAGTCCTCCACTAAACTGTGGGCGAGGTCGCAGGATGCCTTACTGTGACAGCCATGCTCCTGCACACAGACAAATAATTAAAATCAAATTTAAAAATAAAAAAAAATTTCGGATGAAAATAAATTATATTTATGCAAAAATTAACACATTTATGCCAAAAAAACACATATTTATATAAAAAATTATCACATTAAAGCTGTAACAAATCATATTTAGGCTGTGTGTGAGAATTTACATGATGCTTACTGTGACAGCCATGCCCAGTACGCATGGACCAAACATTACATATTCATCATATTTAGACAAAAATAATCATGCTCAGGGGAAATGAAAACATATTCAGGCAAAAAAGAGGTAATAATATTTAGACACACCAAAGAAGTTACAGTATATAACATTGTTACAGAACAGATACTTTTATCAAATTCAGCTTCATTTCCCTAATCTTAAGGAGGCTGGATGGTCAACTAATCAGATCTGCATAGAATATTAGGATATGATTTGTTAATTAAGCTATAAACTATTATTTAGTAAAGAAAAAATCCATATATTTCACCATTTAAATTTGGGTATTTTTCTACACGTACATGTTTTTATATAGAGCTTTTCATCTAAAGGAAATCAATACAGTCTCAAAATGGACACGACCATCGAGCCCTCTTAAAATTGTATCCAATATTTTTCTGATATATAATAAATTATGGTTGGACAAATTGAAATCGCTCGTCCTTAGCACTACACGATAACTTAGTTCTGTAGTATTTTGTTTCTCAGGGACTGCCACATCAGGTGAAATGCTGGAGCATTGTTTAATTTTTTTGCCAAATTGAAAAGAGGGAAAATTAGGGTTTAATTCTTTCAATTTTAAGTTAAAAGAACATTGAGTATTTTATGTATTTACCCTTTGTAAATATTGCAAAAAATATAAAATGCCTGTCTTCCCTATACATTCTGTAATTTTTGGCCTGTGAAACTATGGTAAGTATCATTTTGGGTTTTTATTATCAGGAAGCCAGATAATTAGTTAATTGCTTTACCTGACGTGAATTCCTGTTTAAAATATCAAAGTCTGTCAAACTAAAACTACCGGTAGCTGTTTCTACAGTATAAAAAAAGCCATGAACTTTCTCCACCCCTAACAATGGAGTATGATTTTACCTGCATCCATAGAGCAGCACAGTCCAGTACTGGTCCTACCCCCAGGGACAGAGCCATAGACACTAGCTTTGTCAGTAATATGATTTTGTATCCCTCTGGGGAGCCTCCAAATATGGCGTTAAATATACTATATCGTGACCCCTCGTTGGCCTCGCTCAGGCAGCTGCTTAACATCTCCAGTAACTGCAACTCTTGAACTGCATTCAGTTTCTAAGATCAAAAGAATTTAATGTCAAACGACACACATTTTGCAGTTTATTTCTGCATTAAACAGAACAGAATCACAATAAAAAAATGCCTTATATTAAAACGAATATGATTTTATAAGTAATTATTCAGATTGAAATTATAATTTCTAGACTTGCTGAAACCTTTTCACATTCAAACTGCCATCTTCTCACTAATCTCAGAAAATATTGCTTTAAATTCATAACTTTAACTGTGCAATACCAAACTTAGCAACTGTAAGTTATGTTCAGCAACTAAATTCTGCTTACCTGTGCAGCTCGTCGAGATGATGAATGGAAGTAGATATACTCATGGCAGACTTCATAAGCCCAGTTCTCCGAGGCCGATTCCAGACCAGGAATAGAGAGGCCATGGTGGGTCGACCCATCAGAGTAACAAGACGCTACGTACTGCAGAGCTTGTCGAGAATTCTCAGGGAAATCAAGATAACTTAGCTTCTTGAGGATTTTGGACATTATTCTGTAGTAAAGAGTACAATGCATGAAAGGGCAAGATTTAATTGATATCTCAGAAATTCTATTATCATCTATGACCAAATCCCCATGTATTTCAAAAGATTTAAAATCTTCGCCCCAAATCATTTTGATCAGTAATCTATAGTCTGTCCAATTCAAGGTTACTGTTTCCATCACTTTTTGTTGATTTTCTTAATATTAAATACAAATACCTTTAAGCTAAGAACAGTTACAATTCATACCATAAAGTCTCGTATATAGTATGCACTTGTGTATAATACGCTACCCCCAAAGATGGGTGTAAAATGCTACATACATAATGCTATTCTTATGTTAATGCATAATATGCACCCAAAATAGATTTTTGAAGTTAAAGATGTGCATGCATTGATTAAGTGAATTATTAATAAGCACTTAATAGTTATAACATCTGTAGATCTAACCCAAAACAACAGCAAAAGTAATGTCTTAATTGGTAATTATACATGTAGTCCAATTCTTTGATTGTTGTAAAATAAAAATTCAAAAGAAACATCAAATTTGTATGTCATATTATCAAGTCGTACAAATTATCAATCTATCTTAAGAGTCTCTATGTAAAAGCAATAACTGCATAATACGCAAAGTACCCATAAATAGAAAAGATTTTAATCAGAACATCATAAACTTAATACGCAAGACTTTACAATATATTGCAAAAATTCCAAGATTTCTTCTTTTTTTCACAAGTTCTCTCTTTAAACCTGAAAAATATATGAACCAATTCAATTAAATTTAGACCTTTTCGTTAAAAATATTCCTGAAAAGGTCTTTCACGAGCAACAATTAATGAATAACAAAGAGCAAGATGAAACGTCTTAGTTTAGTTAGATTGTAGCCATACTTTTCTTACACAGATTTATTTAAAACAAGAAAATCTGACATCTTTTTACATTCTGAATTTTTCGAAACACCATACAAATTTCACTTACTTTTCTAGTCACGTGCAATGCAAAATCCCCATTGACTTTTTACTTATATACATGTATATGCATCGCAACACAAAGCAATATAGAGGGAGCAGTTTCAAAACATAGATGTATAAATGCGTGGGACATTTTTCATTCTAGCGATTGACAGAGTTATTAATGAATATCAAAATATTAAGCATCAAGTGGTGGAAACGATAACCTGGATCAGAATATAAACACTTGGAGGTACGTTCATCTAAAACGCTACACAGACATGTAGCCCCCCCCCTCCCCACACCGGGCTACCGCTACTTACCACAAGATCACAATATATGGTCAAGCTGTTAAATATGATTACATCATACAATTGTTCCAAATCTTAACAATATCTTCATTGTATTTTACTTACATGGGTCTATTTTCAGTCTGAACAAAACTGTGAAAACATTTTCTTTTTTTGCCGATTGACACTGGAAACTTCCTTCGCACTATAAATTAAAAAACGAATTGGACGGAAATATTTTTTCCGAAGTTTTGGCGCATCAACTAATAATGCCTCAAAAAGAAGTTTACATGTCATTTATCCTCTTCAGATCATGACTATTGCATCATTTTGTACATAATTTGATTGGTAACTTTTCAGAGCAGATGGGAACGGAGTGGGGGGGTATCCTATTATTTTTTTTTCTCTGAACGTTTTATATCACAGTGGATGTGTGTAAAACTGATTTATTTTTTATCTGTTTGCTTGTTGTTGTATAACCTTTTTGAGAGAAAAAAAAATTGCAAGCCACACACCTTTAAGGGGTGTAACCATACCACTGCACTTGTTTAATAATATTCTTCGGAAAATAGTCAAAAATTATACATGCTAAGTGGAGATTTTTTTTTTAAATACCATTACGTGAAATACACCACGCTGGGGAGTGCTATCTATCCTCTTGTAGTTTTTAAAATATAAAATATGTACATCGAAAAATCACTAACCTTGTGCAGATCTTTAAGGTAAACCTGAAGGTGACATGGATGCATATTTTCAATGAACAATGCAATTATAAAGTAAAGAGAATGATGAATCATCCTGAATAGATGTCATTCCTTCCGTCATGGACATTAGAACATTGTTTCATTTACATTGATTCCATCTTCACTCATTTGCTGATCCAGAATTTGTTGTTTTTTTTTCGTGGGGGGGGGGGGGGGGTGGTTACAAGAGATAATTGTGTTCTCATTGTTTCATTGGAGGTGGGGGGGGGGGGGGTTCCAAGGTGAGGACTCCTACCCGCCTTTAGGGTGCTAGTTCTGCTCTAAATTAATAATAATTGGTTTGACCTTGATTACTGCTCTTCATGTCAAGGTCACTGTAGACCTTTGTATTACGTAACTTTTCATTTCATAAATACATGTACTACCCTAAAACTAATGTATTCCATTATGTTACTGGCTGCTATAGTTGATGTATCATATTTGATCATTCCATGGGGAGGCAGAATGATCAACAAATTGCCCAAAATATCAGGGTTAAAATTTTGAATATGATATACTTTTGGCCGTAATTTATCAAATTGGTAAAGACGAAACCCAGATATTTTAGATTTGAAATTTGAATACCTTATTTTCATGTACTTTGATACAAAGCTCTTCATCTAAAGGAGATTAGAAAAGTCTACCCAGGTAAATATGGCCTTTACCATCCAGCCCTCTTAAAATGCACGGAACATTAATTGGAAAGATACATTCAATTTATTAAAAACTATACATGAAGAATAAAAAACAATAATATGAATGTCTTGCATATATCTTTACTGAGGAAGGATGGGAAATCAAATGATTTTCATCTCTCTTTTTTTCAACACTTGCTAAACTGTGTACTTCAATTTTAATTTCGAATAATTTCTATTATTTATGTAAAGATAAAATGGCGCTTTCTGTATTACATGTAAAATGTTTCTGCAAAGTTTGTAGATGATGCATGAATTTCTATACAGTCACTTTATATTTTTTTTTCAGAAAGTATAGTAAAACCTTGGTATCCAGAATTCATCCATATCTTGAAAAACATGAATACATCAGTGAGGTTTAATTATAAGGCCCAACTATTACATGTTTTTCTTTATGTACTAGTATTTTAACTGTTGTATCCAAAATCCTTGGATGTCTTGAAAAAAATTGTCTTATTTGACTTTAAAGTAAAAAAGTTTAATTTTTTATGTATCCCAAATTTTTAAATGTCTTGGGAAAAAACTCTTTGACGAAGATTGAGTTTAAGGTAACAGGGTTTGGCGGTAAATATAAATACATGTATGGTAGATACCATATGTTCTGAACCAGTATAACAAATCTTGATTGTTTAGTCAGAAATTCTGTAGCAAAACATTCAGTTTTATTTATTTCTCAAGTTTTCAAAACAAATTTCATATAACAAAGTCAAGAACATCAGTTTTAATAAGGCCTAAATTTCCTTGATGCTTTCATTAAGGAAATCCGTTGTTTATCTTCTTCAAACTTCTTGCGCAATTCAGCAATTTCTTGAAACAAAGAGAGAGAATTCATGTAAATACAAAATTCTGAAACAGTACAATCTAGTTTTTTGTCTAATAAAATGATATAATTTACACAATAAATTACTTGGTAGATGTACTTAAACAATGCAATGAACTTACTATCTCTTTTGGATTCCCTCATTTGGAAAGCATAAAAATTCTTCAGTTCCTGCAAAAAAGAGAAATTCGTGTACTTAAATCAAAATGGCAGTTTTAAATCTTGTACATGTAAAATCAAAGGCCTGAAGGCCTGAGCGGCGCATCACAGTGAAGGTAGCTAAAAACATCACTACAAGTTGTTAAATATCGCCATTCTACACATGGGGAAGGTGGCGCGCTTTTCCTCATTCAGTTAAACGTCTTATTCGTTTTATCAAGTGATAAAATATGAAATCTGTTCCTAGCTATAGGAAGACAGCCACTTACTCTCATTTTGATATAAATATTTTATATACGAAATTATTACTTTTTTACCTCCGATATTCAAACAATTAACGTCACCGCTGTTAAATTGAAGTACGAACTGTTGTTATGCAAATTATCTCATCGGTTGACTGGTCCTCTGTCCCTATCGTACGTATATCGCATTGCAGGCATTGCCAGTCCATCTCATCTGCGTATTAATCTTTGTTTTGATCTTTCATTGATGTTGATGTTTTTTCAATGTGTAAAGGAAATATCTGTTGTAATGATTTGTTGATATTTTTAAAACGAATACTGAATATATGTTCCTGGTTGAAAATACGTAACAATCAGAACGGCACTATATATTTATTGGCGCATTGATACTTGTGTTCTATGACGCCGCTTGTATATAAGCCGAGAGAAGTGAGCTGACAGCAATGAGGCTACATCGCTGATAGCGATGCGCCTCAAAAAAGAGTCAATTCTTCATGAAAACATATAACTAAAGTAACAACAGACAGAACAGGGACAGCTAATGCTTACTTCTGAAAATAATATGAATACAATTGTAACTTGACCCCCACCCCCCCACACACACACACACACTCCCCTATACCCATGTATCAGCACTAACTTTTTTAAATTGACAAGAGGTGAGGCACTGGATTTACCTTAACACCATATTTGTAATCAGTTGTCAAAACATTTAACTAACAAAGCGTGAGATGGACTATCTTTTTTTAACATTTCATTAACAAGAGATCAACCCTTTTCAATTTTATTTATGACAAGATGCGAAGTGACTTCATCTTTTCTGTATAAACATGACTCACCTTTTCGGCCTGTTTGTTCCTGATGTTACCTTTGTATAAACATGACTCACCTTTTTGACCTGTTTCTTTTTTATGTAACCTTTGTATAAACATGACTTGCCTTTTTGACCTGTTTCTTTTTTATGTTACCTTTGTATAAACATGACTTCGTTTTCTGTCTGTTTATTCCTGATGTTACCTTTCTATAAACATGACTCACCTTTTCGACCTGTTTCTTTTTTATGTTACCTTTGTATAAACATGACTTGCCTTTTTGACCTGTTTCTTTTTTATGTTACCTTTGTATAAACATGACTTGCCTTTTTGACCTGTTTCTTTTTTATGTTACCTTTGTATAAACATGACTTGCCTTTTGACCTGTTTCTTTTTGATGTTACCTTTGTATAAACATGACTTACATTTTCTGTCTGTTTATTCCTGATGTTACCTTTCTATAAACATGACTCACCTTTTCGACCTGTTTGTTCCTATTCTTGCTGTTACCTTTCTATCAACATTATATACCTTCTCTGCCTGTATCTTTTTATTTTTGGTTGTGACCTTTCTTTAGATATGAAGTGAGGTGGACTCACCTTTTCAGCCTGTTTCTTCTTGTTTTTGCTGGTGACCTTCTTCTCCATGGTTTCTGTTCGTGGCGCCCCCTTGTTTTTGCCGTGTCGTGTCACCGTGACCCAGCCATCTTCGTCCGGCACTCCTTCCTGCTCCAAGGCCAGCCTCTTCTCTCTCTCCTGTTCCTCATCATATTGCGTCATGTACTTGTCAATTTCCGCCTGCAGTGCCGTTGGATTGCAGACGTTTTGCTGGTAATCCACCTGCCATTCTAAGGTAGAAAAAAAGTATTATTTTACTGGGTTTTACTGCTTGTGCAAATATTTGTGTTTTGATTACTTTATTTTTAGTGATTTCATTTTTTTGCAATTTCTTAACTGCATGATGACAGTAAGAAAAATATTTTAAGTTTTTCTCATTTTACTCTGGTATTCATGCTCATCTTTATCACAACACACTAAATTTTATTTACTGTATACTGGGAAATATTCGCGCCTGGTTTTTATTTTCGCCCCTTTCGCCCTTGTTGTCAGCGGGCTAATTTAAGACTGGGCAAATTCCTATGTCTCAAACTATTTTTCTTTATTCACAACTTTGTCTGGGCGAATTCAAGATGGGGCGAAGCCGTTTGCAAGTAAAAAAGGGCAAAAATTACACAGGGCGAAAATAACCCTGTATACAGTATATATGTAGAAAATCAATGAATAATCTCACATGAAATGGTTGGGGACTTGAATAAAGTTAAGATAATGTTTTAAGCAGTTCTCAATTAAAGCTAAATATGTATTAGGAAATTCAAGTGAGCGATATGGCCCATATTCCTCTTGTTTTGCAACATAATGTAAAAAATTAAATTACCTTTCTCTTTTGAACTTTTTCTTCAGTGAATCTGTAATACTAAGTCAAGCCCTTTTTAATATCATGGTAAACATACTTTTTATTCCAGTGAGAATTGGGGTTTCCTCAGGAGAAAGCCTCAACACTTTGTCGTACGGATGAGATTTAACCTTTTCCAGTGATGCTGCCTTCTTAAAGATGATGTATGCAACTTTGAAGCCCTGTAAATCAAAATAAACAGGTGATAAAAAATTGCACATGGAACAGACTGTGTGACATGGGTTATTCCTATTTAAAAAATCATAACTCTTAACACTGCTTTCATGCAAATTATAAAGTAAAGAAATCAACTGTCATCAACTTTCGTCCTCTAAATGTTCAACCTTAATTCTTACTTTTAACCTCAAAGTTATAAACTGTTCTTTACAGAATTTGAATTGAGGGCTGAGTTAAGTCATTTCTAAAATGTTGGTGACTGCAGGGACTGGTGACAAATCATTATCTATTTAGTACCATTTTTGTAATTTCTTTGAAAAGATTTCCTTTTAAATTTGCATTGTCACAGCTGACTTTTAATGTTTTCAAAATATACAAAGAGTAATAGCAGCAAAATTAAAATTGGGGCGAAATTTTGCATGTGTGACGTGTGCTGTTTCTAACATGGCAAATGATATTTTTTAATGTACCGCAGTATAACTAAATATAACAGTTTATAAATATACAAATCACACAATGTATAATCACATAATTTACTGTATTTCATTTTTCCAAAAAATAAAACTTTTTGACATAATTTTTTTTTAAATTGTAAACTTTCTAATCAGCAAAAGATTTCTTAGTTGTTTATAGAAATTTTGTGCATAATGTTTACAGTTCAGTGCTTGTTCTGACATTTGTACATGACATTTGAAATTGACAGGTATATACGTAGCTGTTCACACCTGTTAGGACAGGTACAACAAGGTGAGATTTAAATCTATTCTTATCCACAACCAGGAAGGTAAATAACCGCTCTCGTTCAATTCTCGTTTTAAATCTCACTAAAATTGACATTTTGTTTGCACATCCTAGATATAGTATCAAGGTCAACTTGTGGATTGTTTCACTAAAGTTACAGTAAGTTGAATCCACAAATAGTTTTCTTCAGCATAAAAGATACAAAAACTTAACAATTTCAAACAACACTCTGTAATCAGTTTATTTGGTCATATCTATAAAACTGTAAAATGTATATTTGTGTTAGGTTTAAAAAACATACATAAAACTAACATGATCGAATGACCTTGCATACCATTCAAATGTCATCTAGTTTTTATATTTACATCAAAAACTCACTGATATACTGTAACTGTTGTTTAATATTGATTTTAATCATTCTTGCCAAAGTAAATATTTGCCTTAAATATAAACACCAATCATTGTTTTTAAGATAACTGAAACTGTGTGTCACCAGGGAACTTAATTAGAGAACTGATGATAGTGGCCATTACTAGACTATATTAATCTTCTTTAGTTGAAGAGCTGTATATGAAAGTTTTAAATCTATAATACTTGGATTGTTTCTTTATTAAATGATACTTTATTGTCAAACATCATACTTAAGGTATCCGATCCTTATTAGAACCTAATTTTTCTAACCTTGAATATCCATCATGTATTAAATACTCTGATATTAATTTAATAAATCATTTTAGAGTAGTAAAAGATTAGCCGAGAGAAATTTTCAAAAATATTAACTAAGCAGTAATTAATTAATGAAGTTTGTATTAAAGTCTATGGGGACAAGCACGTTTTTTTAAATAAAAAATTGGAATATCAATAAATGCTTTGGTGGAAAGATGCATTTCATCATTAGAAATACAAAACCTATTGAAAATAAATCTTATACTATATATATATTTTTTTTAGAATTAATTTATATAAATTAAAAGCAAAGGGGAGCAACTCTTCAAGAAAAAGAAAAGGTCAATTATTAGGACACATTCTGCTCTTACATACTGACACTTAAACATGAAAATTATGTAAAGTATACTAAGTATGAAGCCCATATATATCTGTTATGCATCCAGATTCATTGAATCTGGGGCTATTATTGATCGGATACCTTAAAGCTTCCTTAATATTCTGACTATCAGTACCTTATACTTTAATTATGATTAAATTATAAGTATCAAACTTTACCTGCAAGAGAAAAATTAACATATGCATGATTTCTATATATCAGTTGTTACATGTAATTAGACCTTTTAATGATGTTATGATTGACTGAGCTAAGTATAACTAGTGGGTATTGGTTTTTTCACACAAAAAAACACATGTCTCCCCTTCTCCCCCAGGTTTGTAAGATGGGGCAAATTTAATAAGTGAAAAAGAATGATGTCAGGTATATGTTATATATCATCCATATATGATACAAGTCATTATTGTAAGGATTTTTTTCCTGATGATTGACCCTGAGATCCAAATAAGTCAAGGTCAAAAAGTTTGGTATGGTTCAATTTTTCGCTAGATCATCAAACTTTGTTTTAAGTTTAAAATCTCTGTCAAAGAACTTAGAAGTTATGGTCTGGAAAAAAATTATTTTTTTCTTAATTTGACCTAGGCCTTGAGTTAGTAAAAGGATCAAGGTAAAAAAATTACAGTAGTATGTCTCATGGTATTTTAGTTCTTTGTTTACAGTTTGAAATCCTTCTGTGAAAGTATATTTAAATAAAGACAAGAAATTTTTTTTTCTAATTTGACCTTGAAAAAAAATATTAGGCCAAGGTCAAAAATTTTGGTAGGTTCTAGCTATATAACTTACTATCTATCTGTGATAAAAGTTTAAAGTTTTTATGTTGAAGGAATCTCATGTTATGATTTGTACAATATTTTTTAGAAAATGAATGACCTTGAAACACAAGATTAGTTAAGGTCACAAATTATGGTGGTATGCACTCTTATTCAATACCATTTATCTATATTTTAAGTTTGAAGTCTTAATGTCAAAGGGCATTTAAGTTACGACCCAGACAAAATTTTATTATTTTTTTCTTAATTTGACATTGAGTAAAGACAAGGTCAAGGTCAAATATAAAACAATAGTACACCTCAGTGTATTATTATTGTTCTTTGTTTAAAGTTTTAAGTCCTTCTGTCAAAGTATATTCAAGAGATGAACAATGACGTTTTTTTCTTAATTGACCTTAAAAAAATATTAGGTCAAGGTCAGAAATTTTGGTGGGGTTTAGCTATACCATCTATCTATGATACAAGTTAAAAGTCTCTATGTTGAATGAGTCTTGTGTTATGGTCTGGACACTGTTTTTCATAAAACGCTTGACCTTGAAGGTCAAAATAGGTCAAGGTCAAAAATGTTGGTGGTGTGCACTCCTTCTCCATGCCATCCATCTATGTTCCAAGTTTGAAGTCTTAATGTCAAAGGGTATTAAAGTTACGGCCTGGACAAAATTTGGATGAAGAAGAAGAATAAGAAAATCGACAACAACAATATGTCTCCCCTTTGAAAGGGGAGACATAATTCTCAAAGGAGTCAAATAATTCATTCAAACTTTACACATTAAAAATTATTACTTTTAGATGGAACTTTCGGAATCAGAAATACCCGATACGGCTCAGCACTATTTGGTGTGTGGCATCGAAGACTGTGAGAAGAACTGCTTGTTTTACTGCAATCCTTGTCATCAACCAATGTGTGAACAATGCAGGGACGAACATCAGAAGAGTCCAAACACCAAGAACCATGAAGTGGTCGCTTACCGGCACCGCAAAAGACAAATTCCAGTGGAGAAATGCAGGGATCACCCCACTAAGGATATAGACATTCTCTGTGATGAATGCAATGTGCCTTTATGCTCCAAGTGTTCTACAATGCCTGTCCATAAGGGGCATTCCTTTACTGACTTGGAGACAATTTATACAGAAAAATCTGCAGCATGTCGTCAAGAAGTCCAAAAAATTCAAACCTACTTCATGCCAACAGCAAAAGATTTGCAAAAAGAAATTAAAATAGATGCCGCAGAAATAAAGACAATCCTGGAAGGCATAAGATCATCCATGAGGGATGAAGCCAAGTCTCTCAAAACACTGGTGGATGAAGTGACATCAGATAATATAGAACAAGTCAACAAAATGGAAGAGTCAATAAGGGGTATGCTTCAGAATCAAGACAAAACATACCAAGATTACATCTCTTATCTTGAGGACCTTGTCACAAAGTTCTACGGCTACCTGTCCTCTACTCAACTTCAAAACAATCCCATCATTTTCCCACTTACTGAACACTTAAAAATCCGAACTATACCAGAGACCACCAAACCAGTCCTTCCAGAATTTACTGCTGGTCTATACAGCAAGGAGAATGTTGCCAAACTACTGGGTAGAATAATTGTTCCTGACTCTAAACCACAGAACAGAAAAATAAAACCCATGGAGACTGCTTCTACACAGTTGAAACTTGCAGGTAAACAGAGAAAACAAGGCAGAGAGAAATCTGACATGAAACAAACACTGTCTCTGTCTTCCTCTGTCATCAAGGTCAGGGAGTACACAGTACCAGGTGTTGGCAATGTACTTCATGTATCACTGGGTAAATCAGGCAGACTCTGGGTGAGTGATAATGGAGGTAAACTTGTCCAAACAGATCTACAGGGGGATCAGCTACAGAAGATACAAACCAGTGGTAAATTTCAAGGCTACCACACAGTCACACAGGACGGGGATCTGATCTATACAGACCAACACAACAAAGTCATCAATAGGATAACACAGGATAATACCATCACTGAATTCATTAAAACAGGAGACTGGATGCCTCTCAGCATACACTCCTCCCACATCAACGGTGACATACTGGTGGGGATGATAAAGGGTGGAGAGGGTAAAGTCACCAGGTACAACAAGACAGGGACAGAAATACAGAACATACAGAGGGACAATAAAATACAAAAACTGTATATACATCCACACTACATCACAGAAAACATCAATGGTGATATCTGTACATCAGATTCACTCAAAGAAGCTGTAGTGGGGGTGAATAAATCAGGACACCACAGGTTCTCCTACACAGGTCAGGGGTTGGCGATTTATCCCCGAGGAGTGTGCACTAATCTCCTGGGTCACATCCTTGTGTGTGATTATCGCAATGACACTGTTGATCTTCTGGATCAGGACGGTCAGTTCTTGTGTCTACTACTCACAAAACAACAAGGGGTAAAGTATCCCAATAGTGTGTGCGTGGATGATGAGAACAACTTTTTTGTGGGACAAGAAAACACCAACACGCTGACAGTGTACAAGTACCTACAGTGATGATACAATGTTACACTAACAACACGATCAAACTATTTACATGTATCATTATACTATTAAGCTTTATGCCTCATTGTAGGTATTTTCATATAAACTTTGTGGCCATGCAAGAAAAAAAATTAACAAGATCATTAAAACATTTTATTCATTCATTTGTTATTCTAACCCTTACATTACAAAAGGGTCTCTCCAATGTTAAATCTAATTTATAAAGAAACAAGAGACCATGTCTTTATGTTATACTCTGTCCCCAATTCACATTTTGCTTAATTACTCGATATCTATAAATAACTCAGAGTTCCAACAGGGTTCATTCAAAAGTATGAAAAATTCCATGATATCATGGATATTTTTAATTTGATTGATTTCAAGTGTACTTTTTTAATTGAAATAAATAATAACACTGAAAATTCATCACTACAAACCTAATTTACAAAAATTATAAGTCTTGTTTCCTCGCCTGCCTTGAATTTCTTTGAACAGCTAGTGGCTTCAGAAGAATGCTTCTAATACAGCTTACTCCACTTATATTGAAATCGGTTTTTTTTTTAAATTCCGCTTATTTTGAAATAGAAATAAATCCCCAGTTTTAGCCTTTCATTTACTTTGTATTAAAATAACGGTTATAATGAAATCAGCTATTTTGTAATGTCGCTTATATTGAAGCCACTGATTGGTCCCCAGAGGTGATAATGAGTTGATTTCATAACAGTTATATTGCTGGAGGCTGTCGTCACGGTTGGTGACAGTAAATATGCCTGACTGACCGGTTGATATACAAAGGTGTGAATTGATAAGTTCTCATATTGTGTGTTTTTATACTTCTTTTAAAAAATAAAATTTATTCACTGTTGAATTCTTCGTTTTTACGTATACGGACGTATTGAGGCTAAACGTAATATATATGGAAACCCCACAGAAAAGAAAAACCTTATCTTCGGACACTAAATACGAACTAGTTATGGCTATTGATAAAAGGACATAGCCTAAATACGAAATAGGTAAGGATTTTGAGATTAACCCGATAACACTTATGATGATATACAAGCAGCGTTCAACAGAAATTGAAACGTTTGTATCCGGTGATTTTTCTCCAAAACGTAAAAGAATGTGATTGGAGATTATGATGAGGTTAAAGATTGTAACAAAATGAAACTAACAAAACTTACTGATATTTTAATCAAACTTTCAAGGACTAATACTCCATGTTTTCTGTTCACTGTAATAGATAAACGATGACCAAATAATTTGTTCGGGTTCAGTTTTCTATGTTTAGATCGGGATTGAACTTTCAAAAATAGCGGCTTCACGTCAGTCAATTTCGCTTATATTGAAATACGGATATATTGAAATAATTTGCATGGTCCCCTGAATTTCAATATATCCGGAGTAGGCTATATATATAAACCTACACATGTAATTAAACCCCTAATCACCTCATTTTACCCACAGGGGTAAAAGCAATATTTATAAACTTAAAATCTGGTATAAAAGCTTAATTCCAATCTATTTTCACAAATTTAAAATAGCCTTTTGATTCTTTAGAAGACTAAGTGTTGTTTTCTACTTTTTTCTTTTATGAACTTTGAACCTCTTAAGTCCCCTTTCTGACCCCCTGGGGTCATGATAATCATTTGAACAAATTTAAAACCACCATATATCAAACAGCTAATGTAAAAATCTGGTAACTGGCTATTTCGGTCTGGAGAAAAAGATTTTTAAAAGATGATGTGAAAAATGTCCCCCAGTAAATTGGTAACAAGAGGTCAAGGGGCCACATCGCCCACCTGAGCAATAGCCGATCAAATCAACATTACGTTATCAAATTCAAAATATCTTGATTATTAAATATAGCTGTAGATCTTGCACAAAAAGTTTTATGACTGTCCTTTGGTATGTTGGAAACCCGGGCCGAACCAGATTTTTATAGTGTGATGATCTGTATTAAAAATTTGCTGTGATTAATGTGCAAGGTTATCCCTGGGTATTAATTATATATGACGACGACAACAACGACAACAGACAAATCTTGATCAAAAAAGCTAGCTCACTTATAAGCTTTTGGCTCCTGTGAGCTAAAAGAAGAAATTTCTCCTTGTACTACCTTGGGCTTGGGTCTGTCCGGGAAGTAGGTTGACTGGGTCTGTGGGAGGTCCTCACTGTGGGGCCTATCATACAGGTAAACCTTTGTCACGTCTCCAAATGTTGAAAACACACTCCTTATACTGGCCTGCAAATAATGGCAACACAAAGCAATGAACAATATATGGTTTTCGATAGACCCAATTTTGCATGGGTTACCTCCCATTGGTAGCCTTATTGTGGGTCAACATGCTAAGATTCCTTCATTAACTCAACCAATTTCAACTTATTATACTGGGAATGCTAAGGGAGATAACACTGTTTATTCTTAAGTTTATTCATATTTTTAAGACTCCATGAATTTGTTACTGAGATATTTTTTTTTATTTTTCCCTGTATAATTTTGCATATCTTGTTTAAAGTTGGTTGCTCAAAGAGGATATTTACAGTCTTGCCCTAGCAACAACAAGGCCGCCAACGGGAGGTTACTCCTGCAAAATTACTTCTATCGAAAACCATCTATAAGACATGGTTACAGCAGACATGCTAAAAATGAATTCACTCTTATAGCCAGGTCTTATTCATTACCAAAAATCTCAGTATTAAATCTAATTAAATACATGATAATTAGATCTGTGTTAGTTAATCGTTAAAAATATTTCAAAACTTAAATTTCATAAATTTATATACCCTAGCTACGTCAGAAACTAAATTACAGACAGTAGAACTTTGCACAGTAAAACAAGGCTTGATTTCATGCACACAGTAAAGTCATTTTTATTTCCTCTCCTCTTGATAAAAAACAAAAAACACCTTAAACATAAACAACAAATTACTTAATAAATCAAATTACCGGTAGTTGCCTCTAGCATTTCAGTCTTTGCTATTGGTGCACATTATTGTAACTTTACCTTCTTTTATGAGCTAGGACAGCTAGAATATAAATAGGCTGTATCCGTTTTCTAAACCTCATTGAAATTACCCCTGGTATTCAATAAAATATGTTTAAATTACTGTATATGAATGGTTTTAACAGAAAACAAACCCTTGATTTTTCTCTGCTTTTAAAGAGGACCCTGAGGCTTTCAAATTGGGAAAAATCATCAAACTTAAGTATTGGTCAAAACGTATAGGGAAATTAAACCACAATTACTGTACATATATACATATAGATAAAGTACACACATTTTGTTCATTGTAGTATTATTAATTGTTAGTGTTATTCTCTTTTACTTTTCAAGATAATAAACACTCTCTTTTTTTTGGAGGGGGGGGGGGACAAAAAATTATTGGGAAAAAGTACAAGTTAAGGACGACGGACCTAATTCGATTTGTGCAGATATATCGGACAACCTAAAAGAAGTAATTGTTACGAACAATGAATTTTCAATATTACGTCACAATCACTAAAATTCAATGAAAAATTGCTTAAGACGCAATGAATTGCTGTTCTACGTCATCAATACACAATTTATATAGTGCAAGTAGTGGCTGACCTATCTATAATTCAACATGCTAAAATACGCTTTTCAACATTAACATGCACAACTTTCTTTAGAGGATGTCAAAGTTCTGTAGTGAGTTTTATATTTGTTCAAGTTGTTTATAACCATCTACATAGAGAAAATGGAGTTTGAGCCAATGAACAAGTCATTTACATTCTGATCCGCTTCTGTAATCAATACTTGAAATAGAAATAGAGTAAAACTGTCTCTGTGCTAAGGTTTTAAAGTATTTTATCATTAAAAAATAAAACATTAAGCACACTCAAATAGTTGTTTTTGTTTCATAAATCAACCTTGAAATGATGTACATAAAATTTTTCTTGGAGTTTCTGCAGTACTGTTCATGAAAAAGTGAAGAAAAATAACGACGTACTGCACTTAAATAGCACGTACCCCTGTAAAAATGAAGTCGATGACATGGTCATTTTTTAAATGATAATGATTCAAAATCATCATTTAAGAATTATATTTTAATTTGGATATAAAATCTACTTCAGAATTTTTAAAAAATTATTTTTTCTCTCACAATTTTGTTCAATTAGAAAAGAAAAAAAATTTAAATGGTCCATACTTAAAATCTAATTCCATTTTTATGATATTTTTTTTGATTGATTTTAAAGGTATATGTGGCGTATTTTTAGTGAATAACAATAATAAGATCTGATTATTTGTTTCATTTCTTTACTTAAAGATAGGACTTTCACACAAATTACAATTTATAAGTCAATCGCATAACAAAGATACAAGAAATCAAAAAAATATTTTTTATTTTTTACCGGCACGGTAAAAAATACAAAAGATTTGAATAACCCCGCCTTAAATGGGTCACGTGACATCCATCTTGGTCTATCAACAAGAATGGCGACGACGAGAATGATAGGTATACCGTTAAGTTTGACAGATTTGGCAATGAAAGAAAAAAGAGACAGACTGACAAGGATAAGAACAAAGGGAAGATTGTCATCGGAGACCATGTAGATTGATGGAACAGGAATTAAAGCCGAATTAAACTAAAGTTTCCATGATGAAGTTGTAGGGGTTTTGCTAGTCAGGTTCGTGCTCCATGTGTCCCGTGTCTTTACTTTATAAGTTTTAAACCACAAGTGGATTTTCGTTTAGAGGAATTTTTGAATAAAGAATAAATAAACACTCTCAGTACATGTACATGCATCCCTCATGGAGAGGGGTATTTACTCTGTTTACCGTGTCGATAATGCTAAAATCGTGCTTCGTCTTTATTACACTTAATAAACAATTTATATCGTTCTACATTGATGAATATCGGAATAGTAATGCTTCGAGTATCATCTGATATAAGAATTATTAATTTAAGACATGAAAAACGTGATTCTAATTCGTAAACAAGCTCTTCTTCCATCGTGTTTTCAATGCTAGGTTTTCCCGCACTCATGCGCAGTGGCGTTATAAATGGCGGATTACATTAATATTCATCAGACGTGTAGCAAAGTTTAGAGACAAATAACTAAAGACAGAACATGTTTTATGGGCCTAGAGTTTGTGAAACGTCTAATTATAAGAAGTATGATGTATATTTTTACTCAAACTCATGTCAAAAATTTTACTCCAAATACGCCACATATACCTTTAATATCTTTAGTAAATCTAGCTCATGTAAAATTTTCATGGAAATCCCTATTGTAGAAATGAATTGATCCATCGTACTTAAAGTCGAAAAAAAGTGATATTTGCAAGGGGAAAGGGCAGAAATTCTTACCTAAATTAGCTGTAGAAAATCACGGGCATATGAATGATATTGTTTGTACGCATGTACTATACCTGGGTACAATATGGAGGTACATTCACCACAAAGAGGGTCCTGTCTTTCGGTCGGCTGCTCCCCGTACTGTGTGCCTCCTTCACGTACAGACTGTGCCCAGTTTTGCCGGACTCTTGAAACTTTGTTTGTATGACTGAAATAATAATGTTCATGAAGAATATAATAATGTAAACCAATCATCATGGTCATTCATCCTATCTTGTAAAAAGGGTTGAAATAATATCCAAATTTCAGCTTAGATTTTCATTTACAGACGATAACGAATCATTGCACTTATTTAATAATATTCTTCGGAAAATAGTCAAAAATTATACATGCTAAGTGGAGATTTTTTTTTTAATACCATTACGTGAAATACACCACGCTGTGGAGTGCTATCTATCCCCTTGTAGTTTATTAAATATAAAATATGTAGATCGAAAAATCACTAACCTTGTGCAGATCTTTAAGGTAAACCTGAAGGTGACATGGATGCATATTTTCAATTAACAATGCAATTATAAAGTAAAGAGAATGATGAATCATCCTGAATAGATGTCATTCCTTCCGTCATGGACATTAGAACATTGTTTCATTTACATTGTTTCCATCATCACTCATTTGCTGGGGGGGGGGGTTTACAAGAGATAATTGTGTTTTCATTGTTTCATTGGAGGTGGGGGGGGGGGTCCAAGGTGAGGACTCCTCCCCACCTTTAGATCTGAGGGTGCTAGTTCTGCTCTAAATTAATGATAATTGGTTTGACCTTGATTACTGCTCTTCATGTCAAGGTCACTGTGGACCTTTGTATTACGTAACTTTTCATTTCATAAATACTACCCTAAAACAAATGTATTCTATTATGTTACTGGCTGCTATAGCTGATGTATCATATTTAATAATTACAGGGGGAGGCAGGATGATCAACATATTGCCCAAAATGTCAGGGTTAAAATTTTGGATATGATATACGTTTGGCCGTAATTTATCACAAATTGATAAAGACTGAAACCCAGATATTTATACCCGCACTTTCTAAAGAAAGTTCGGGTATATTGTTGTTATCCTGTTCCGTCCGTCCGTCCGTCCGTCGGTCACGTTTTACTTTCTCAAACTGCTCTTATATCTTATAAACCAGCAAACTGAACTCTTGGAGTTTGATTTGGGGTATCATGTTGTTTTGTAAAAAGGTTTCAAAAATTCTCTGGTAGTCCTTGGGGTCAAATAATTGGTAAAAAATGACGTTTTTTCACAAAAAAACCTTCTTCCTCGAACTCCTCCAACATTTTCAACAATAGACAAATCATCTTTTGGAATATGTTTTGGGGTATCCTATAGATGCGCAATAAGATTTCGGAAATTTCAATTATGCCCTGCGGGTCATTTGGTGGCTGAAAAATGACTTTTTTTACAAAAAATCTGATTTCAAAAACGTCAACATTTTTTGCAGTAGCCAAATGATCTTCTAGAATATGATTGGGGATGTCATTTTGAAGTGTGATCAGGTTTCAGAAAATTTTTTTTCAACACAGGCATCAGTGGGCAACAAAAAAAACGACGTTTTTTGGGGAAAAAAAGTATGGTTCCCATAACTCCTTTTACAACTTTTGGAGTAGCTATGTCATCTCTTGGGATATGATTGGGGCTGTCCTATAGATGTGCAATAAGGTTTTAGAAATTTTAATTTCATCCAGAAAGTCAAATAGTAGCAGAAAATTGACGTTTATCACTCCTAAACAAAACCTACATCCCAGAACTCCTCTTATGATTTAATGAATATATAGACACATCATATCTTGGAATATGATAGAGGCTATCCTAAAGATGTGCAGTAAGGTTTTAAAAATTTAAAGTTCATCTAGGGAGTCAAATAATAGCAGGAAATTGACGTTTATCACTCCTAAAATAACCTAGATCCCAGAACTCCTCTTATTATTTAATGAATAGATACATTATATCTTGAGATATGATAGGGACTGTCCTATAGATGTGCAATAAGATTTTGAAAAATTTAATTTAATACTGGTAGACAAATAGTAGCATGAAATTAACATTTATCCCAATGGCAGATCTAGAGGGGGGGTCAGGGGTCCAGATCCCCCCTTCAAAATTCAAATTTCTTTAAATTACATTTAATTTATAAAATTGCCAAATAAAATGCTTCGGACCACCCTCCCCCCCCCCCTTGCAAGCTCAAATAACTGTCCCCCCCCCCTTCCCCTGGAAAAATTTTCTGGATCCACACATGTATGTATCCCAACTTAGACTTTAAATAAAATGACAGTTTTTATCTCTTAAAATAAAAAAAACCTTGCATTTATTTTTGCTTAAAATTAAAAAAAAACATTATATTTACACTTTTCTTAATTGATGAATGATGTATTAAAATTAAAATATAATTTAGGGTCTAAAAGTTTTATAAACTGGTAAAAAATGTTTTTCTTATAAAAAAAAAATCACATTACACCTTGCATAATTGACAAATGATCTATTGAGATATGATCAGTTACACATGGAGAGAGACTCATCACGAGAAAGCATGGAAACACCGGAGAGAGAGAGAGAGAGAGAGAGAGAGAGAGAGAGAGAGAGAGAGAGAGAGA
Source organism: Magallana ariakensis (assembly GCA_020458035.1). Lineage (NCBI taxonomy): Eukaryota > Metazoa > Mollusca > Bivalvia > Ostreida > Ostreidae > Magallana > Magallana ariakensis. The sequence goes on from CM035820.1 coordinate 27,024,687, forward strand.
GAGAGAGAGCTAAAACAGATAAATTGAGTCTTTCCTATATAAAAAGGTACTAAATTATAGCATACTAGTATATATACATGTAATACATGTTGTTGAAAAGTAACAGAATTTAAAACAAGAGGCCGATGGGCCACATCGCTCACCTGAGGAACAATAGGTATGATAAAATCAGCTTAATGGAGTCATAATAAAAACTATCTGGACAATGTAGTATAATACATGTAGATCCTGTATAAATAAAAATCAATTTTTTCCACTGGATATTTTTATGTTTATTATCATTAGTCCCTTTTCTAACAGGATGATTTTATAGTAATATCACATGTTGAGCATTGCAGCTCTCAAAAAGATTCTAAACAATTGTTTTTAAATGGGATATAAACCTACATCAAACTCTGAACCCCTTGTGAGACCCAATTGTCCAGGAATCATCCAGAAGCCAAAATCTAAACAATATTAAATAATCACCTGGCTGATTAGTTTCTGAGAAGAAGATTTTTAAAGATTTACTCTTAATATTCCTATTTTAAAATTCCACCCCCATTGTGGCCCCACTCTAGCCCCAGGAATCATGATTTTTACAGCTTTGAATCTACACTACCTGAGGATGCTTCCAAACAAATTTCAGCTTTCCTAGCTTATTAGTGTCTGAGAAGACGATTTTTAAAGATTTACTCTATATATTCCTATGTAGAGATTCGATCCCCAATTGTGGCTCCACTCTACCCCTAGGGGAAATGATTTTCACAACTTTAAATAAACACTACCTGAGAATGCTTCCACACAAGTTTCAGCTTTCCTGGCTAATTAGTTTCTGAGAAGAAGACTTTAAAAGATTTCCTCTATATATTCCTATGTAAAAAGTTGACCCCCCCCCCCAATTGTGGCCCCACCCTATCCTCGGAGTCATAATTTTCACAACTCTGAATCTACCCTACCTTAGGATGCTTCCACACAAGTTTCAGCTTTCCTGGCAAAATGGTTCTTGAGAAGAAGATTTTTAAAGATTTACTCTATATATTCCTATGTTAAAAATCAACCCTCCGTTGTAGCCCCACCCTACCCCCGGGGGTCATGATTTTCACAACTTTGAATCTACATAAGTTTCAGCTTTTCTGACCAAATGGTTTTTTAGAAGAAGATTTTTAAAGATTTACTCTATATATTCCTATGTAAAAAGTTGACCCCTCATTGTGGCCCCACCCTTACCCCGGGGGTCATGACTTTCACAATTTTGAATCAACACTACCTGAGGATGCTTCCACATAAGTTTCAGCTTTCCTGGCCTAACGGTTTTTGAGAAGAAGATTTTTAAAGATTTACTCTATATATTCCTATGTAAAAAGTCGACCCCCCCCCCTCCCCATTGTGGCCCCACCCTACACACGGGGGTCATGATTTTCACAACTTTGAATCTACACTATCTGAGTATGCTTCCACATAAGTTTCAGCTTTCCTGGCCTAACGGTTTTTGAGAAGAAGATTTTTAAAGATTTACTCTATATATTCCTATGTAAAAAGTCGACCCCCCATTATGGCCCCATCCTACCCCTGGGGGTCATGATTTTCACAACTTTGAATCTACACTACCTGAGTATGCTTCCACATAAGTTTCAGCTGTTTTAGCCTAACGGTTTTTTGAGAAGAAGATTTTTAAAGATTAACTCTATATATTCCTATGTAAAAAGTCCACCCCCCATTATGGCCCCATCCTACCCCCGGGGGTCATGATAAATTCAATGTGTGTAAAATCGAGAGTCATAATCCAATTATTCACCGGACAGGTAGCGGTATCACAGATGAGTCCGTTAGTTACCTGTGGTGCGGACTAGCAGGGTACAGGATAAAGAAATACACAGAGCTGTCATATAACGTCCCCTCTGCACCGTCTCATAGAGCATGTCACGATATTTAAAACATTAACTGTCAACCTTGTTAGTTATAAAATTGTCAGATTTATCCCCATCGTTAATGTAAGAGGATATGTGTTGTCAGTTTGTTAATTTTTCAAATTTTTTTTTATAAATAATCAAGTTTGCAAACACAAAATCATTTCCTATTTGTAAATCGTACGATCAATTACGTTTTCAAATTATTGACAGCAGAATGCCTGCTCTAAAAAGGCGTAAAATTAAGGCTTCTTCGAAAGCCAGTTTATTTTGCCCGTGCGGAATATGCAGGAAAAATTGCTAGAAAGCTAGTATTTGTTGCGACATTTGCGACGTTTGGTATCATCCTCATTGCGAGAGTTTGAACCTGCAAGAATTTGAGATGTTTAAAGTTTCAAACTCCCTTAAATATACGTGCACTAGCTGTTTTTCCGGAGATTCTTTTACAGCAGCTTTGTTGAGATTGGATGAGGTATGTACAAAACTATTTATGATAAGTTATCTTTTATAGTAAATACCAAGTCTAAATCAGTGCGGTAACATGTATAAATACATGGCAAATAAACTTTATAATTGTTTCGATAAAAATATTGAAGAAAATGAAAATTAAAAAAATGCGTATATTTTTTAAATCTCTTAAAAAATACCAAAAAAAATGTAAAATAAATGAAACCCGACATTGGACTCTTTTTTTGTGAAACCATACTGAGGAAAAGGACGCACTGGTGAAGAAATTTCAAAGATTCACCCTACGGAAGGAAAACGAAATCTCATCATCAGATGGAAACCTAAAGATCCCTAAAACGCCAACTACTGCCAGAAAACCAAACCAAAAGAAGCGGATACAAAGTACCAAGACCACTACAATTAAATTTGAGTGACGTTCCACTAAGGTATGTATACAATTTATTGTATATAGTGAAATGTTTGTAAATATTTATATTAAAATAACGCAACTTAATACAAATTCAATTTATTGTATATAGTGAAATGTTTGTAAATAAATGTATTCATATTGAAATAACGCAACTTAATACAAATTCAATGAAGTTTGTACATAGTATGTCTAATAAACATTTTTTTTCAGATTAGGTGATTTTTTATTTATTTTTTTTTCAATGATTTAGTAAATTATATTTAACATAACGATTTTTTCAATTTATATAATATCAAGCCTTATTTTTCCTAATTTTTCATAGATCAACGTTTTATTCGCTATTTTTTAGTCCTAATTTTTAAATCATCTTTATTCCTTTAAAATTATTTGGTTTCATTATTTTTGTAAAATTAAAGTTTTTTTAAACGTCTAGTATTTAGAAAATATTTTATTTATCCAATGCAATCTTTGGCTTTAATATTTTTTTATTATTTTTTTATTCAAAATTATGGCTCTTAACGAGGCGGCCTCCACGTGGCAAGAGCTGGGCAACGGTATCTAAATTAAAATCTTGTTTTAAAAAATGTAATTTCTTAAGACATTGGGGTATTTCTGCTAGCCGTTTATATGTTTATACTGGAATTATCGTTCTTCTTTGGTTCACTCGGTTATATAATGTGAGCAAATATGAAATAATCGTAATTTCTTAACATATTTCTATTAAACTAACATAAATAATCTCCCGGGCGCCTATTTTTGCTCCTCGGGCGCTATTTTATTATCCCGGGCGCTCTCGGGCGCTTTTTAGCGAGACCCCTTATTTAGAAAGTTAAAGTAATACTTGTGTATATCGGCGTCTCATAATATTGTGCGAGTACTACATGTATTATGCTTACCTATATTGGTCAACATCATAATGATAATCCAATTAGAGCACAATATGAATCCATTAATTAGCTGATCATCACAAAAGAAACGTTTATGCATGTTAATTAATCCTATTCTGCACATGAAAACACATACCGTTATGTACACCATGGCCACGTGAAACCCATCTAACTGAAGAGCTGGGTAAAACTAGTACCCGGTAATGCGACCTGTAGACCTGTGTTGTGTACGTAACTTCGGACAAAGATCATTTTCTTGTAACATGCATGTATTTTCATGACTTTATTCTTTTAAACCCCTTGTACTGTTTTATTAGGTAAAAATATGTAAAGCATACATTTTAGCTTTGAGGTGGTACAGGACACCTGCATATTGTAATGAACTCCCTATTGCAGAAATAAACAATAAAGTATAAATATAATATTCCCCCCCCCCAAAAAAAATAATGTTACCTAACAATGAAGTGCAATGGGTTAGTCTTATTTACTAGAGCGTCAACTACATGTCTGTAGAGAGTTCAAATGCTGCTGGGGCTTTTCTATTTTTTACTTCAGATTCCAAAATTTTAAAAATTTATCTTTTTTTGCTAAATACCTGTATTGTAAAAATTTAAAAATAATAAAAAATCACCGTGAAAGAATTTTAATTATAATGCACTTTACTACATGTACAGGATTTCGTTGTTATCAAAATATTCTGATGTTTATTTATCCATGAGGAGTGTGGGGGGGGGGGGGCAAAATAGTATGTAACTGTGTTTGCAGGGGGTGGGGGGATTGGGGTCCGAGGTGTATTGTTTGGCAATTTTACTACATGTATTAATATAAATTATTTTTTTCAAGGGTGGGAGGGTCTGGACCCCCCTCCCCCCACTCCAATCCCTTCTCTATATCTGTGCACGCAATGATGTTGGCACCTAGAAGCAAATCTAAATTAAGCCGGCAACCGCCGAGGGAATGGGGCATAACTTAATTTTGTTTGTAATAATTATATAGACCATACTTTCTATGATATGGTGGCATATCTCTGCCCCTTGTGTGCAAGTTATTTGTATCAAGTATGTCGATATGCAAGATAAATATGTTCACATGCAAGATAATTATGTCAACATGCAACATAACTATGTTGACATGCAAGAAAATTGAAATCAAACTAGAATTATAAAAAATCTCAAAAAATCTCAAATATCGCCCACATGTGACATCCAAGATGCTAAATGCTACCTATTTATGTCGACATGCAACTTATTTATGTTAACATGTAATATGAATATGCTGACATGCAACTTATTTATGTCAACATGCAACTTCTTTATGTCAACATGCAACTTATTTATGTCGACATGCAACTTACTTATGTTAACATGCGAGATAAATATGTTGACATGCAACTTAGTTATGTTTACATGCGAGATAAATATGTTGACATGCAACTTATAAGTTGCATGTCAACATAACTAAGTTACATGTCGACATATTTATCTTGCATGTTAACATAACTAAGTTGCATGTCGACATAAATAAGCTGCATGTCGACATAAAGAAGTTGCATGTTAACATAAATAAGTTGCATGTCGACATAAATAGGTTGCATGTCAACATATTTATTTTGCATGTTAACATAAATATGTTGCATGTCGATATAGATTGGTAGCATCTTGGATGTCACATGTTGGCGATATTTGAGATTTTATGAGATTTTTATAATTCTTATTTGATTGCTGTTTTCTTGCATGTGAACATAGTTATGTTGCATGTTTACATAACTATCTTGCATGTGAACATATTTATCTTGCATGTCGACATATTTGATAGAAAAATAACTTGCACACAAGGGGCAGAGATATGCCACCATACTATGAAATGAAATGAAAAGATTATTGATTAACTGAAAATTCACATGCAAACAGTTCAACCACAAATTGTACATAAAGGGCCGCTCATGTGTACCCTGTATTATCATCGTCGGAACCCACAGGTTTTCTATCCGTTACACTGCATTGTAACAGATAGAAAACCCGTGGGTTCCGATGATGGTGTATTATGTGCACGTGGCCTTCCTTTTTACTAAAACTGGTACAAAACTGTTATTTAGGGGCAAACACTTGGTGCGGGTATTACTGTCTAATGACAGCATCTAGTTTAGATTTGAAATATGACTATCTTATTTTCCTGTAGATTATTTTCCTGTAGACTGTAGAAAGCTCTTCATCTAAATTAAATGAGATTAGAAAAGTCTAAATATGGCCTTGACCATCCAGCCCTCTTAAAGATACGGAAAGATACATTGAATTCATGTAAAATAAAAAACAATATGAATGCCTTGCATATATCTCTACTGAGCAAGGATGGGAAATCAAATGATTTTCATCTCTCTTTTTTTCAACACTTGCTAAACTGTGTACTTCAATTTTAATTTCGAATAATTTCTATTATTTATGTAAAGATAAAATGGTGCTTTCTGTATTACATGTAAAATGGCAGTTTCTGCAAAGTTTGCAGATGATGCATGAATTTCTATACAGTCACTTTATATTTTCTTTCAGAAAGTATAGTAGAACCTTGGTATCCAGAATTCATCCATATCTTGAAAAAAAAAACATGAATACATCAGTGAGGCTTAATTATAAGGCCCAACTAGTACATGTTTTTCTTTATGTACTAGTATTTTAACTTTTGTATCCAAAATCCTTGGATGTCTTGAAAAAAAAATGTTTGTCTTATTTGAGTTTAAAGGGACTTGGACACGATTTGAGCTCAATTTTTCAAAATTTATTTTTTCAATTTTAATGTCTAGAATGGTCAATATAGATGTTTTTAATGCTTTGTCAAAATTCAAAATTTGAAAGTCAAATATCGAGTTACAAGCGAGTCACAGAGGTTAAAATTCTTTGTTTTGTAAACAAAGCTTGAGTCCTGTTATTGTTTACATATGTCTTGAATTGGTAAAAGTTTTAATCTAGTGTTGCATTTTGTTGTTGATAAACTTATTTATGAACACATTTTATAAGTTTATCTTGTTTCCACAAGTTATTTTGTCAAAGAAATGGTAATTTCTTTACTTTACATTATTTGTAAACAAATATAAGACTCGAGCTTTGTTTACATAACAACGACTTCTTTCCTCTGTATTTCGCTTGTAACACGACTTCTAACATTCAAATTTTGGTAAATCATTCAAAATACACAAGTAAACTATTTAATACATAAAAATCAAAAATTAAATTTTCATCCGAAATCGTGTCCAGGTCCCTTTAAAGTAAAAAGGTTTAATTTTTTATGTCTCCCAAATCCTTAAATGTCTTGGGGAAAAAATCTTTGACAGAGATTGAGTTTAAGATGACAAGGTTTGACGGTAAATATAAATACATGTATGGAGATACATGTACCATATGTTCTGAAAATTATGACAATCTTCTGTAGCAAAACATTCAGTTTTCTTTATTTCTCAAGTTTTCAAAAAAAATTACATATAACAAAGTCAAAAACATCAGTTTTAATAAGGCCTAAATTTCCTTGATGCTTTCATTAAGGAAATTCGTTGTTTATCTTCTTCAAACTTCTTGCGCAATTCAGCAATTTCTTGAAAAAAAGAGGGAGAGAATTCATGTAAAAACAAAATTCTGAAACAGTACAATCTAGTTTTTTGTCCAATAAATGATATAATTTAAACAATATATGATTTGGTAGATGTAAATATTCATTTTAATGAACTTACTATCTCTTTTGGATTCCCTCATTTGGAAAGCATAAAAATTCTTCAGTTCCTGCAAAAAAGAGAAATTCGTGTACTTAAATCAAAATGGCAGTTTTAAATCTTGTACATGTAAAAACAAAAGTCAATTCTTCAGGAAAACATATAACCTAAGTAACAACAGCCTGATCAGGAACAGCTCATGCTTACTTTTGAAAATAATATGAATACAATTGCAACTTGATGCCTCACACTTCCCTATATCCATTTATCAGTACTAAATTTTTAAAAATTGACAAGATGTGAGGCACTGGATTTACCTTTTCTCAATCATTGCAATTAATTGTCTAAACATTTAACTAACAAAATGTGAGATGAAAACCTTTCTCAAGATATTATTAAATAGAGATCAGACCTTTTCAACTATTTTTTGACAAGATGTGAAGTATCTTCATCTTTTTCTTCCTGTTTTTGCCTTTACCTTTGTATAAACATGATGCTACCTTTCTATAAACATGACTCACCTTTTCAGCCCGTTTGTTCTTGCTAATACCTTCGTATTAACATGACTCACCTTTTCGGCCTCTTTCTTCTTGATGTTACCTTTGTATAAACACGACTCACCTTTTCGGCCTGTTTTTTTTTGATGTTACCTTTTTATGAACACGACTCACCTTTTCGGCCTGTTTGTTCCTATTCTTGCTGTTACCTTTCTATAAACTTAACATATAACGGTACCTTCTCTGCCTGTATCTTTTTATTTTTGGTTGTGACCTTTCTTTAGATATGAAGTGAGGTGGACTTACCTTTTCGGCCTGTTTCTTTCTGTTCTTGCTGGTGACCTTCTTCTCCATGGTTTCTGTTCGCGGCGCCCCCTTGTTTTTGCCGTGTCGCGTCACCGTGACCCAGCCGTCTTCGTCCGGCACTCCTTCCTGCTCCAAGGCCAGTCTCTTCTCTCTCTCCTGTTCCTCATCGTATTGCGTCATGTACTTGTCAATTTCCCCCTGCAGTGCCGTTGGATTGCAGACGTTTTGCTGGTATTCCATCTGCCATTCTGAGGTAGAAAAAAATTACAATTTTACTGGGTTTTTTTGTATCTGCAAATATTTGTGTTATATTTTTATTTTTATTTTTTTTTAACTGCATGATGACAGTAAGAAGAATATTTTATGTTTTTCTCATTTTACTCTGGTATTCAGACTCATCTTTATCACAACACACTAACTTTTATTTACTAGTTTTTATGTAGACAATCAATGAATAATCTCACATGAAATGGTTGGGGACTTAAATAGATTTTAGATTATGTTTTAAGCATTTCTCAATTAAAGCTAAATATGTATTTGGAAATCCAAGTGAGCGATATGGCCCATATTCCTCTTGTTTTGCAATGTATGTAAGAAATTGTGTTTGTCTTTTTCAATTTTTTCTTTAGTGAGTCTGTGTTCCTTTGTCGAGCCCTTTTAAATATCATGGTATTAACATACTTTTTATTCCAGTGAGAATCGGGTTTTCCTCAGGAGAGAGCCTCAGCACTTTATCGTACGGATGAGATGTAACCTTTCCCAGTGATCCTGCCTTCTTAAAGATGATGTATGCAACCTTGAAGCCCTGTAAATTAAAAAGTGATAAAACATTGCACATGTAACAGACCGTTTGACATGGGTTATTCCTATTAAAAGCGCATAACTGCTTTCATACACACGCATTATAAAGCAATAATATCAACTGTCATCAACCTTCATCATCTAAATTTTCAACCTTAAATTACTTTTTACCTCTAAGTTATAAACTGTTCTTTACAAAATTAGAATTGAGGGCTGAGTTGAGTCATTTCTTAAATGTTGGTAACAAATGATTATTCATTTACCGGTAGTACCACTTTTGTAATTTCTTTGAAAAGATTTCCTCTCAAACTTATATTTTCAGAGCTGACTTTTAATGTTTTCTAAATATACAAAGAGTAATATCAGCATAATTAAAATTGGGGTGAAATTTTGCCAGTGTGAAGTGTGCTATTTTAAACATGGCAAATGTTATTTTTAATGTATATACTTAGTCTAGCTAGCTAATATAACAGTTTATAGATAAACAAATCACACAATATATATATGATACATGTATCCAACACAATCTTATACAATTTGTAATATTTTCATCACATCAATATTTAAATCACATTCTGTAATTTATTGCATTTCATTTCTCCAGAAAATAAAACACTTTTTGATACGATTTCTTAAATTTTACCCTTTTTCACCATGGGAAACTTTCTAATCAGCAAAACATTTCATAGTTTTTTTATAATAGAAATTTTGTGCATAATGTTTACGGTTCAGTGCTAGTACTGATGCTACATTTAGTAGTACAGGTACATTAAATTTGAAATTGACAGGTAACTGTTTACACCTGTTAGGACAGGTACAACAAGGTGAGATTTAAATCTATTTTTATCCACAACCAGGAAGGTAAATAACCGCTCTCGTTCAATTCTCGTTTTAAATCTCACTAAAATTGACATTTTGTTTGCACATCCTAGATACAGTATCAAGGTCAACTTGTGGATTGTTTCACCAAAGCTATATTAGAGTAAGTAGAATCAACGAATATGTTTTTTTTTTAGTATAAAACAGAAAAAAACTAAACATTTTAAACAACACTCTGTAGTCAGTATTACTTGGTTATATCTTTAAACTGTAAAATGTATATTTGTGTTAAGTTTTAAAAAAGCATACATGTAAACTAACATGAATGACCTTACATACAATTCAAACATCATCTAGTTTTCATTTTTCCATCAGAAACTCACTGATATTATACTGTAACTACTGTTTAACATAGATTTTAACCTCCACACTCTTGCCAATGTAAATATTTGCCTTTATAAATATCAATTATTATTTCCTAGATAACTAAAACTTTGTGTCAGCAAGGAGGGAGGCTGATAGTGGCCATTTCTAGACTATATATATTGATCTTCTTTTGTTGAAGAGCTCTGTATGAAAATTTTAAATCTATAATACGTTGATTGTTTTTTTTTATTGTTTTTTTAACAAATGATACTTTATGGCCAAACATCATATTCAAAATCTCTAGCCAGATCTTATTGGTAATTTGTTGACCA